>ML814755.1:179288-189378 GCA_009831015.1 Picea engelmannii | reverse complement strand
TCTTGTACTTGAACATTTAAGTGGGGTAAAAGGAGGTTGCCCCCTTGAAGAGGCTTATTATCTGAAATTATCTCTTTTTCAAGGCGTTGAGTACTTTTCTTGAGGTTTTTATATGCTATATTGATGTTTGGTTCTTAACAATAATCAAGTCCTGGTTGTTGAGGAAGACATAGAAAATACAACTTTCATAACACCTTGGGAGACATATGCATATGCTCGGATTCCCTTTGGTTAAAAAAATGTTGGAGCTACATTTCAGAGGGATATGGATCATGCTTTTGAGGGTTTGATAGGAAAATTCATGGTCGACTACCAAGATGATTTAACAGTGCACTAAAAAACAAGGAGAGATCACATTCATCACCTGAGGAAAGTTTTTGGCAGGTGTAGGTTATATGGTGTTTCCTTAATTCCAAAAAAATATTTATTTGTTGTAACTAAAGGAAAACTATTGGGTCATATTGTGTGCAAGGAAGGAATCTATATTGATCCAGAGAGAGTTAAATCTATAAATGAACTCAACCCCCCATCATCTAAGAATGAAGTTCAGTAATTTTTTGGCAAAATCAACTTTGTACGAATATTTGTCCCTGACTATGAAAGTATTATGAAGTTGATCAATTCATTGTTGAAAAAGGAACAAAGGTTTGAATGGACCATGGATACACAGGAATATTTTAATAATATCAAAAAGGAAATCACTACATCTACAGTCCTCATTATCCCATATTTTCAAAGAGACTTCATCATTTATTCATTCACTACAGAAACAATTGTGGCATCTGTTCTTACTCAGATAAATTCCAAGGGTGAAGAATTGCCAATTAGTTTCATGAGGAAGACCCTTCATGATTATGAATTAAGATATTCAGAATTGGAGAAGCAAGCTCTGTCTCTTGTAAAAGTAGTGGCACACTTTCAGACTTATATATTAAATTCTCATGTCACTACGTATGTTCCATCCTCTCCTGTGAATATTCTTTTAAATCAACAATTGAGAGAAGGAAAATGAGAAAACTCGCTGACAAAGATTCAAGAATATAATATTGAAATTAAGCCTTTAAAAACAGTTAAAGGACATGTTTTATGTAAGCTCATTGAAAATAGTGATTCTTTGGATGGATTAATTTCGATTTCAGTTGGAGAACCCATGGTATACAGATATTATATTCTACTTGAGGTATGGACAATTTCCAGTCACCATGAACCCTAAAGAGAGAATAACATTGAAAATGAAGCCAAATCAATATGTGTTGATTGTTGTTATATTGTTTAGGAGGAAGTATGATGGCATATTGTTGAGATGTGTTGATGAAAGGAAATCTCAAGAATTGATGAAATAATTCTATGAAGGTATATGTGGTGTGAATTTTTTCCTATCGCCATGACCCATAAAATAATAAGAGTTGGTTTTTATTGGCCATCAGTTTTTAAGGAGTCATATGCTACCATAAGGAAGTGTGTATCTTGTCAACAATTTTCAAGGAAAATGAAAAAATATGCAATGTCATTACAGCCTATATCTATAGAACAACCATTTTCCCAATGGAGACTCGATGTTGTTGGACCAATAAATCCAAAGTCAAGCAAAGGACATATATATATCCTCACCGCTGCATATTATTTTACAAAGTGGCCAGAAGTAGTAGCATTAAAAAGGGTTGATTATGAAGAGTTGATTAAGTTTCTCAAAGATAATATTTTGTCAAAGCTCGGTGTCCCAGAAAAATTCATTATTGACAATGGCTCAATTTTCATTGGTTCAAAATTTACAGAATTTTGTGGAGAATATGGGTTTTTTATGGGTAAATCATCAAATTATTATCCATAAGGGAATGGTTTTGTAGAATCCACCAATAAGAAACTCATTCAGATATTCAAGAAAACTATTGATAAGAACCAAACGAATTGGCATTTCAAATTGATGGATGCTTTGTGGGTAAGAAAAATGACTCTGAAAGACACCACTGAGATGTATCCATGTATGTTGGTTTATGGGAAAGAAGAAAAACTAACAATTAGCCTCGAGCTAAATGCATTGAATTGTGTATTTAATACAAAGGATGAAAAATAGAGTTCACCTATGCAAAATAGAGTGAACCAATTATTGAAAATGGAGGAAGAAGAAAGTAAATCCTTGAATAGAAGTTATCAGAGACAACAAAGTATCAAAAAACATTTTGATCAAAGTGCAACCATAAACAATTTTCAAAAAGGTGAATTGGTGTTACTCTGGAACAAAGCTAAGGAGAATCCATCGATGAAAATTCAAATAAATTTGGGTTGGACCATATATCATTGAAAATATCATGGGTTTTAATGCTTATATGATCAAAGATATGAAGGGTAAAATGTTAATGCTGCCTGTTAATGAGAAATATTTGAAAAGTTTCTTCGCCTCACATTTTCTCATTTCCTTGTACATAATTTTTATTTATTTATTTTGGACATCCTTACTTTTTGATCCCATAGCCCAAAGGATAGAATCATTTGGGCATGAAGATTATGGATTCTTGACAACCCACAGGGGGTTATCATCCCACAGTTGGAGCCAATTGTTTAGACCATTTTGTGCTTCCTTTCTTTCCTTCCACATTCTATATTCCCTACTTCTTTACTCCATTTCTTTTCTGTCTTCTACACCTCCTCTTATTCCCTTTCTATTTTATCCCTTCTTTTCTCTCTTTCTGGTTACTATACTTAGTCATATTTAAGTGTTCGTGGGTTCACGGGTTTACGGGTTGGAGGGCCTTCATTTCAACCCACTTTCTTATCTCATGAGTCTGTTTTAACACTTATCCATTTTTCAGTTTCGCGGGTTCACGGGTTAGAGCCCTCATTCTCCATTTTCCATGACCTTCACTTTGCACCCCAAGTTCCGTGATCTGCATTTTGACCATCATCCTTGTCGTAGGTGTCGATCTCAAAAGTATTTAATTCCTCTTACATGTGAGTTCGACTGACCGTTCTTTTACACTTAGTATATTTTTGATCATCTATACAAGCGCAGGTTTGCGAGTTCCCGAGTTAGCGGGTTCATGAAAAGTTTTATATTCGAACTCTCTCTCGTTCATCCCCGCCACTTTGTTTCTTTTCCCGATACACATTAAGTATTTTTTAATGATAAAAACTATTGTAGAGGCCCCAAAAATATTGTCATTAATGGAAAAAGGATCGAGGAATTACTCATTAAATCTCATTAAATCTTTATTTTCTGAGTAAAATATCATTATATTTCCTAAAATATTTATTTGAGATTGTTATCTAGCTGAAGAAATAGTTCCCTCAACCTATGGAAACATCATCTAGACAACAATTTTGTGGTGATACTTTGAATATCTTTGGTCGTGGAGACCAGAACTTCCAGTGGTCAAGAGCATATTTGTATTATTCCTCTCCTCCTACACAAAAGGATGTAATTTGGGCATTTGGAATCACACATGTTGGGTGTGTTCCTGAGGTTTTTGATTGTAAGGAAATCATTGCATGGTGTGTGTACAAGTACATACCAATTCAAAGAATTATACATCTCCAGGATCATTCTTTGATTTATCTTTCACCTCAATTTTTCGCAAGTTGTTAAAGCTTCCAGATCCAACTCTAACTTTCAAAGGTGAAGATTGAAGAGAATTATTGAAGAAACATAACTATGGGCTTGACCTCCTTCCAGCATATTTGGAGAATCTTGCATCTGTCCCAACAGACATAACCAGAATCTAGGTTGAGTCTTTTAAAAACCCTTATCGAGAAATTGCATGGCTATTTACCAGGTTGAAAGGTTAGGAAAACATTGCTTCTATCTCTCACATGATTTTATATATTATGTATTTTACAGTACATGAACATGCCATTTTTTATTGTGGAAAACTCATTTCTATCGAAATATCATCCTAGTTATCATACTATAAAAGGGACAAAAAATTATTTATGGCCTCTTATTTGATATTTGCTATTGTGAATTGTTGTCAATTCCCAAACTTAACCATCAGTAAGAGGGTGAATTGCAAAACAGAACCAATTACCTTTTGGTATCAATCATTATGGAGACATAAGACCCCTCTATTTTTCTATGAAGTTTATAATAATTTTGTTTCAATATTCAAAAATATCTTATTGGGAGAAAACACTCCAAGGATATCTGATCAAGCTACCAGATTTTTAGTGAAAAAGGGGACAATAGAAAAAATGAAGAATCACAGTATCATAAGGATATTTTGCTCGAAAGAGAATCCTTCTTTTCTCCCATATCATGTATCTGATAAACTATTTATTACAAATGTGGCAAGAAAATATAACTTCTGGCTACATTTTTTCCATGAAAAATGGAAAAAGCAGTTTACCCTGCCATGGAAGATTGGAGAGTTCATGTTCAGAAATATAAATAAAATTGACGAATTTGAAAATCATTTTAACAATGTGAGTTTAAAGTATGTTGAAAGGATAAAAGGTTTCAATATGAACAGTATATTTGCTGGACATATTCTTTCAATGGGGTTCAATAAATATTTCACTCAAACTGTCTTGAATGAATGAGAAGAGGGTAACAACCAAAGCACTCTCGTACATAATGTTGTCAATTTAGAAACATTACTTAGCAGTAATGATCTTTACAAGAAAAGGGGAAAAGGTCCGAGTGAAATAAGTGCTCAATGTTTAGTTGTTACTCCCATACTACATCTAGGAGAATTGCTCCAATGTCCCACCTAGTTAAAAGGGTTTTCAATAGTAGTTCCAGTGGAGGGGGAGAGAAGAATCATCCCCCTGGAAAAATTGAGAGTTCACACAAGTTTCCCGTGAGAAAGAAAAGAAAAAATTTAGTGCA
The DNA here is from genome assembly GCA_009831015.1 of Picea engelmannii. Classification (NCBI taxonomy): domain Eukaryota; kingdom Viridiplantae; phylum Streptophyta; class Pinopsida; order Pinales; family Pinaceae; genus Picea; species Picea engelmannii. The sequence goes on along the minus strand of ML814755.1, from coordinate 184,556 downwards.
AGAGGAAGAAGATAATCTTATAGAAAATGACATCCAAGTATTTTCTTTGGAGGATATGGAACTAGAAGAAAATATTGAAAAAATATTTCCTGCAATAGAACAACCGGAAAATATGGCTCAACAAGACTCTTTATTGGAATTCATTGAAAATGCGACCTTTAGTGAAGAAGAATCCTTCACTTTTCAAAGTGTTGTTTTGGATAAAGAATCTAAAAATTCGATTGTATAAATAAGTGACCAAAAGAATAAAAAGGAAAAGGCATGCTCAGAGGTCGATCTAAAGGATATGCAACCGTCCTAGATTTCCAAAATCCATAGGAAAATCGGGGACGTGCTCGACGACTTTATTGATGGTTTAGAGGCTGAAAATGCCAAATTAAAGGAGAAGATCGAAGAATTGGAAACATCCTTGATGTTGTAAATGTGTTGAGCCTACATAGAATATATATAGCTAGAAAATACCACACACTTTTGCAGAGAGAAATTGAAAAAGAATTAGAAAGAGAGAAAGAATGGAAGAATTCTCATTAACCGTAATGAATAATGAATAATTTACACATGATATACTCTGTATAACTCAACCAATGTGCATTGCAGGTGAAGGAAATGAACCATAGTGGTAGTATAGAGTGATCTCGACACACACCAACAGTTACGGGAGTGAACTGCCACCTAGTATAGTCTCTTGGGAAGTTACGGAAGTGAACTGCCACCTAGCTAAGTTAACTAGTCTACCAATCTTCAGTTAACTGACTGAAACAGAGTGAAGTGAGGAGGAGATCAAAGAATCATGGGTAATTCGCTAGTCTGGTGATGATCCCATGGAAAATTCACATTAGATGGTGATGATCCCAATGTTGTATGGTGAGAAAACCAATGCAGCATCTAGACTCCACTCAACTAGTGAAACTAAAGTGAAAACTAAAGAGAATATTATCCTAGAGGAATATTCTCTCTAAACTTTAGGAGACTGGATAAAGACTAATAAACATAGGAAAAACCTTAGGAAAAAGAAATCATAGGTGTGTGTGAAGTAACTCCAACACCCCCCCTGAACATCACTATGGTGAAAATAAATAATGGGTCCCAACAATGAGGCCATGTTAGGTACCCAAATACAAAATATACACTGAAATAAAGTGAGGAAAGAGGTAAAACCTCATGGGAAACNTAAAGGTACAATGTATGTAAAAAAAAGAAGTGACAATTTCTAGGCAACTATGTCCTTCACTCCAAGATGACTTCGCAGAGAATGAAACTTCTGCTCAGTGAAGGTATTGGTGAAGATGTATGTCGTCTGTTCTGCTGAAGGAAAAAACTGTAGGTCGATGATCCCCTCATGTAATAAGTCCTAGATGTAGTGCATGTGGATCTTGATATGCTTCGTCCACTTTCTCTAAACTGGATCTCTACAAAACTTTAGATTGCTCTGGTTGTCACACCAGATGATGATCAAACGATGAAATTGAATGCCCAACTCAGTGAGAAAATGTTGTAGCCACATAGACTAAATGGTTATGTTAACTACCCCTCTATACTCTGCCTCGACCGAAGATAGGGCAATAGCATCTTGCTTCTTTCTCGACCAATATATAGAGTCAGAAGCAAGACTTAGTGAGTAACCAGATGCAGACTTGCGATCAATGCTATCACCAATCCAATCAGAATCAATGAACCCGATGAGATCCAATGTAGATTCTACTACATAATTAATCCCAAAGTTGATGGTTCCCTATACGTATTGAAGGATATACTTTGAATCCTTCCAATGTAGCTCATGCGGCTCTTGCATGAACTTGGAAACTGTGCCAACTGCATAGGAAAGGTTCAGTCTGGAGTGTGTGAGATACAACAAGCTCCCCACTAGTTGTCTATACAGTGTGTTTTCAACCAGTGGCGTGTCCCCACCATCCTCAAGTCTGACTTTTGATAGGAAAGGATTCAGAGCAGACTTGCAGTCTGTCATGTGAAACCTCTCAAGGAGATCTCGTGCATATTTGGCTTGAGACAGTTTGATTCCTGAAGCATCCTGACTGATCTCGAGTCCAAGAAAGAAGTGTAGCGGACCCATGTCCATAATCAAGAACCTGTAATGTAGAATCCTCTTGACTGCAGTAATTGCTGAAGTCGAGCAACCAGTGATCAACAAATCATCAACATACAGAACTAAGAGTAGAAGTGAATCAGTCATCCCGAGCATGTAGATATTTGGGTCTGATTTACAATGTAAAAAGTTCTATGACAACAGGTAGGAGTCCATCATGGAATACAATGCCCTTGGAGCTTGCTTAAGGCCATAAAGATATTTCTTCAACGGACAGACCAAAGATGAATCCTTCATAAATCCCTGGGGATGCTCCATATAGTTCTCCTAAGAGAGATCACCATGAAGAAATTCATTCTTCATGTCCATCTGATGGAATTCACATCCCTTGGATGTCGCAATGGCAAGTGCCAAACATATGGAATACATATTCTCTACTAGAGAAAAGGTCTCATCATAGTCAATGCCATGCACCTGATGAAAGCCTTTGGCAACAATCCTAGCTTTGTATCTACTAATATGTCCATCCGCTATGCTCTTGCTCCTGTAGACCCATCTGCACCTGAAAAGTTTCCTTCCATAAGAAAGGGGAACCGGATCCCAAGTGTGGTTCTCGAGGAGGGAGTTGTACTCCTCCTTTATGGTGGATTCTCAAAAGTGATTTCCAGCAGCCTCGCTATAGGATTGTGGATCTGAATACTGAACCAAGAAAATATGCCTGGAGGGAAATGGTTCAGTGGTAGTGAGTGAAATAGGAGGATCCTCAAAATAAGATCGAGTCCTCCTAGTATCAGCTGGATCACCAACAAGATCCCCTACATCCTAAAGAGTATTCTGGGCCCACTTTGGCCTTTGCTCTGGTTCTGCATCTTCATATGGATGTAATTACTTTGCATCTGACTGTACTGAATCCGTATCTAGATCATCTGAATCCTATGAATCAGAATTCTCATTTGAATAAGATTCAACATGTGCATTCTCATCATCTCGGACATGTGGAAGAATTAAGGTGTCTTCTTGCGGTTGATGAGGTACACGCGAGACACTTTCCTCTAATTGGAAACCACACTCAATGATGAGTCAGTCTGAGAAAAGATCAATAAGTCTGTATCCCTTCACACCGTCGGGGTATCCAACAAAGATACACTGTGCTTTGTGGATCAAGTTCCTTCCTCTTTTCAGAGGGAATCTAGGCCCATGCATGTGAACCGAAAATACAAAAGCGGGTCACTTCCGATTTGAGGCCACTCCAACCCTTGTAGGGGGTCTTATCCTTGACAAATATCTATGGAGAGATATGTTTTGGATGTAGGTTTCACAATTAAGTGCTTCAACCCATAATTTCTGTAGAAATGACTTTGCATGTAGCTTTTTCTTAGTATTCTGTCAGCTCTGATACCATGTAAATGTGTTGAACCTCCACCGAATAGATCTAGCTAGAAAATACCACACACATTTGTAGAGAGAAATTGATAAAGAAGAAGAAAGAGAGAAAGAATGGAGGAATTCTCATTAACTGTAATGAATAATGAATAATTTACACATAATATACTCTATATAACTCAACCAATGCGCCATAGTGGTGGTCTAGAGTGATCTGGACACACACCAACAGTTACGGGAGTGAACTTACACCTAGTCTAGTCTCTCGGGAAATTATGGGAGTGAACTGTGTTGGGTTCTAGAGATGTCCTAAAAACAACCTCTATGCATCAGCCGAAGGTAGGCTCCTGAACAAGCATTTTACTTGTTGCCTACGTAGGTTCTTACCTTCCGTTTTCAATACCTCATCCTCCAGAGATGCAACACTTGTAAAGGAACAACAATCGTAAAGGGAACGACAATTGTTCTATTCAAATGAATGAAACTTATTGTAAAGGGAACAACAATCGTAACAAGGGAATGACAGTCGTTACATTGGACCAAACTAATGTTGAATTAATTGTGTTGTAGTACTTTCCCAACTATCTAATTTGTCAATCTGAGGTTCGTAAACTTATGAAGCACATGCAAAGTATATGAAGGATTGAAGCAGGACTAATCTAATATAATGTCTAAGCTATAACTGAAATTGAATCATTAACCTAATGCAGGAAATTGAAACACACAACTTGGAATTGAATTGCTACAACCTATGACTGAAACGAAATTGCGTAAATGAAATTAATCTAGGAATGGAGAACTACATGAAGGAAAAGAAAATACAACATGTGAAGAGTTGAATGACACAAAAACATATGTGAGCTCACATCAATTAAGCAATATTACATTACAATAATCAAATCAATATTCATAACAGAATAATGAAAGCATGAAAACCAAAATTATGAATCAGAGCTAAGAATCCCTTTCTTTTAAATCCTAATGACTACTCTCTTTCTCATCCTAATTACTCCCCTCATGAAGAGAGAGTACTCTCTTTTATACATGAGAGAGTACTCTCTTTTATACTATTCTCTCAACTATTTTCCCATTATTACAAAATATGATCCCTTCAAATCCTCACACATATCTCTCATATATCTTGGATAAGATATGCCAACCAAATCTCCATGATATTCTGCTTGAATTATCTCCTCAAATCTTGAAATGGTGGAGGAAGTATTCGATAAGTCCTTTTGAATTGATCTTTCACATATTCCTACACATTACAAAGCTCACACATTTTTGAGATATATATGAAAACATGTCGATTTTCTAACATTTAATCACAAATTCCCTTTTAATACTAAAATGAATAAAGTGGATAATAATAAGGTGAAACCCAAGTATATTTATGAAAATGATATCATGAAAGGTTAATGGGGCGATGAAATGTGAAGAATGATGAAGGGAAAGGTGGATGAAAATATGAAAGTTCTAAGCCCCAACATACCCCCCAACTGAACTTGTTGCATGCCTGCATGGAACTATGCATGGGTCTTCTCAAGAAATTTTGGCTTTGAGTGATGATACTAAATGTTTCTAGGATGGGATTTACATGAGTAACAACTGTCATTTTCTTATGGTTGATTCTTGTGTGACAACCATGAATATAAAGAATGTTGGTTCTTGTGTTAACAACATTCATTTCGTTAGTTATTCTTTTGTTGTTATGATAATAATTTACCCATATTCTTACTAGAAAATATATGCTATCAAAGTGCATAAGGAAACATCACTGAGTATAAGAAATTCCTTTTTCATATTTGTGAATCATGCCAATATGTATCGATGCTTATGAA
>ML814755.1:163265-174739 GCA_009831015.1 Picea engelmannii | reverse complement strand
ACTTAAAATGCTCATAACTTCACTTCCCGGACTCCGTTTCGGCTGATTTTTTTTTTGAAATTGGGTGAAATTGTGAGAAGAACTCAGATCTGTAATTTATTTGAGCAAATTCGGCCTCCAAATGCTACAGAAATAAAAATAAATCTCGCCGTCGTCCGTAGAAAAAACCCTGAAAAATTGCAGATTTTAAAACCTCAATATAGTGGGCCTTATTTAATAATATAATGGACCTAGTCCACCTTACATTTAATGACCTCCACTATTATCACTATGGGCCCTCTGGTCCCCCCCACTACCTCTCTAACTACCTTACAAGCTGAGAATGCCTTCGTTAGCGAATTCGAAGATTCAACGGAAAAATCATTCCACCCGCCATTCCAATAATACATAAGCCTCTCAAGAACCGCACTCGACTGAGAATACAAAGCGACCATCATGCTAGTGAGATGCTAGTGAAAAATTATTGTGCAGAGGTGAATGAAGATCCAATTAAATCAAATTCAATTCATGAGCATACATGATTACAACTTCCCTTCAAAGATAGAAATGACACAACTAACAATTTTACAGGTGGTGTCTCTCACAGTATGGGGCCGACTGATCCATTCTCATACTGGTTTCTGCTGCACAGATCATATATGAATTTGTGTTGATTTTTTCATAGATTAAGATCTACTTTTGGCAGTCTCGTCATGGCAACTCTCTGTAATTGCAGGCAGTAGAAGGAATCATGATTGTGCTATACTTAGTGCTGCATGTTAAGAGATATCGGGCAAAGAGATATCAAGTAGCTCAATGAAAGAGTCTTTTTTAGGGAAAGGCCAAAGATAGAGGGATTTGGTCCATTGACCATACCAGATCCATGATAAACATATCCCAATAAATCAGGCATTGATAACACTCGTTCCCTTGTGGAAAAATCCTAACCTCATTTCCAATAGAAATCCCTACATTATGTTAGAAACACACTCAATATTTACGGGTAGCATATCGTTTTCAATTTGGGAGTGCAGCAAACCTGACATGGAGGTTGAAGGTTTGGGAATAAGATTTCCAATCACCGTTAAATATGGAAGAATATTGCTGCAAATCAATCAAATCGGAGTTGATCCTATAACCTCCAGCAGAAAAATCTCTGAATGCATGGAATTAGCAGAATGGTTAGTCTTTTCGATTTGTGGGTGATAGCAAATGCCGCTAATACAAGTTTCTTACAGTATACCGCTGATGTGACTGGATGCATTGGAATCATGGCTAGGGCCAGACCTTCCTGTTTCTAGGTCTTTTCATCTGCAAAATAATTTGTCTAGCTATGCCAACCTGTCAATAGGAACTATGGATTGTTATAGCAAGATATGCCTCACCATTTCTATCTTGCACAGAGGGCCTTTTTCCATTTCCCTATACAGACTTATCATCCATTTTTGACAAATACAGAGCTAAAAATAAATATTTTCCCACATATATGTTCCCTATCAGCTATACAACAAGTGTATACTCAGGCTGCTTCACTACAACCTGCATACATCAGGATTTGTGCCAGAAAATACAAAAATGGAGTTGGGTTTCCATGTCATGACAAGAGATCTCTGATCCTTGGCCTTCCATATACTACAAACGTTCTGACTTGGCCCTTCAGTTGCATTTTTAAGGCTATAAGAGCACAATTTCGAGCTATGGAAAAGAGGAGAAAGAATTCAAATTTGAGAGCAAAGTTAGTTTGGATAAATTAATTCATATTGAGTCTGCATCCCTTTGTCCCTCAAGTCTGAACACAGTTTTCATCCCCCAAGCTCTTTCCCTATTGTTGAGAGAATCTCATTGTCTGTCTCTTTTGAGATTGCCTTTGGTAGAGGATTGAAGTGGTGGAGACCCAACTAGAAGGAACTTGGTTCCTTAGTTTCGAACCACGCCGACACGAAAGTCTATAATGTTGACACTTTTGTTGATCAATTATTAATAGAAATACTCCTTTCCCATCCTATTGGTATCGTGAAAATATATGATTATTATCCATGGGCATGTTTGTAATGTTTATTAATGGATTATGCTATCTGATGTGCTAACCCCTTTACATTATCACTATATACTTTCTTTTCATGTTTGTTAAGAACTTATTGCAGGTATAAAGCTTTGGGTCGAAGTGCTCAATGGTGGAGTGTCATCAAACGTTAGATCGAGGTAGGCCTCTTTCTTATCTTGCACATTAGTTTATATAGTATACAATTGAATTGAGTTGATTTATGTAGTCATACCTGTCTGTTGTGGTTTACCCTTGGCCATAGAGAGTTTTTCCCTCGTAACAGAAATTGGCAACCATACTAGGGAGAAATATTCCTTCTAAGGGTTGAAGTAATTTTTCTTCTTGCATTACTCTTTTTCCTTTGTGTTTCTTGTCGTATCACTGCTTGGTAGATTTCGTTCACTCTTAGTCTGAGTTTTCATCCTTTTTTTCCCTTGCCTGGCCTTGTTTTAAATCCTGTACACTCATTTTTCTTTGACAGTCGCATACACACACGTGTTGCATCTCTGCAAGCTACATATATACGCACTATTCACCTGAACAGTCGCGTATACCACTTTTCCTTGCTTGTTTTCTTGGTTTAGTGACTGCTAGATGAGTTTTGATGTTTGCTGAGCCTTCTTAGGTCTCTGTAGTGCCTGTTGATCTTCTCCGGGTTGACAGGAAACCTGTTGGGAGTTGAATTTATGGGTGTAGTCTTTCTCATTGTTTTTCATTTTTTGGATTTTCCTTGAACCCTGGGCTGTTTGCTTGGCTACTTGGTATTCTGCTTGAGTTATTTTGTTTATACACAATAAAATTTATATAACATGTTTCTTTTTAGTCCATGCATTTTCTCTTTAATATATTGAAAATACAAAAAAATAGGCATTTTGCATTGGTTAACAATTTTGTCTTTGAACCTTTATCATTAGCTTAGTACATTTGGCAAAAAATTGAATTTTACTTCTGAACTGCAGAGTTGAAATTGGAAATTGTACTGTTTTTATTAGCATATCATTCATTGAAAAGTTAAAGGTAGACTTTGCATTATATTCATATTTATCTTTTGCAGAGTCATCACATCATGAGTTTTGTTTCCATACCCTTTTGAGTAATCACAGCCAATAAAATTTACGCTTTAAACTAAAATTGATTATTCACGATTTTATTTTTAGGGTGCACAAACTAGCCTAGGATTTAGTGCCTTGGAATAGGATTGTGTGAGTAAACTTCTCCAAGGCAATTAAATCAACATATGTGTATGAGACAGGGAGTTGAGAAGTCCATTATATAATTGGTAATATCAGGAGGCTCCACTCACATAGGATTTAATCACGAGGTCGCGCAAAGTTAGTTGAAGGGATAACCCCTGGATACTCACCTAGCATCAGAGATATTTCTGTGGATTTATTCGTATTTGGTGATCTTGCTAGTACCCATACCTCTATGAGAGGTGGTTCTTTCAAGGTTTCGAGCTTTGCTACCCTTCCCATACGATGATCCAGACTTACGACTGCTCGCTTGTGCATCAGTTATACAATGGTTTATTAGTTGCTTGACTTAGGTATCTCATAAGTTACTTGTAGGGGTTATTCTGCTTGTATCCTGGGTCAAATAGAGGTCAGACAACACACAAACTTTATGGAGGATTACCTCTCCGGGGGGATCTGATCGACTAGTTGTTAAGCCCACGAGGGCCTCTATAACTGATTCTATTACCTCCAAACTTTACCAGGGAGTCTCAAGTCCCTCTTGGACAAGGCATACCTTCTTTAGTGAGGGAGGCCACTCATCCACTTTAGTCTGTGGTGTTTGACTTTTTGGTATTCTCTTTGATTACTAGTTGGCCTTAGGATATATTTGTAGAGTCATAAGTCGTCATGGAGTCGAACCAGCCTCCCCGCTGGTCCCGTCGGTTGCTATAGTTACCACTGTATTTTGGATTCTTGCCTTCTAAAAGGTGTAGAGTTTGTAGAAGTGGTACACACACATCCACCTTTCAGACTTGTGGTTCCACAAGGATGAGTAATGAGTCTAATATTTAGAACACTAGGAGTTCTTCAAATCCCATACCCACTATAGTTAATGGCACCCCTTCGACTCTTGCAATCGCTACAGTTGCAGTGCTAGAGGCTTATACTAGTAGTATGGCTCAGCCTGTAGTTAATTCTTCATCTCTTGCATTGAACCCTCTTGGGGGTTTCGGTCTCTCACTGGGTTAGAATGTTTAGCCCATCCCTATGGCTTCTAGTCCATTTTCTTATGGTATTCCTAACTTGACGTCATAGTTTTCAACTTCCATCCCAACTTTTGGACCCAATGCTATCCTTGGACTTGGGGGCACTACACCTCCTTACACTCCTTTTCTGTTTGGTGGTTCTCATATTCCCCAAATGAATCCTAATCCTTCTACAATTGGATGGAACAACCCAGCTGGAGGACAAGTTCCGCCTTACATCCCTATCCCCTCGATGTCGATTCTGACCAATAATTTTGGCATGACGAATCCACTCCAATCCTTCAGATTCCCACCTAGAGGAGGTCAGTCTTACACTTTGGGAAACCCCCAACCCGGATCCAATCTGGTTGGGGGGAATTTTCAAAAACCTTAGCTCAGATATAATCAGGCTGGGGGCAATTTTCATAACCCTTATCAGAACATTCCTGCTAGAATGTTTCCCAACCGATCTTATACGAATCATCTAGGAGGAGGTCCTTATAATTTCGGACAGGGTTTTGGTCCTTACCAAAATTCTTGATGGAATGCAGCTCCCAATGCACAATATTTCACAGGAGGGTGGGGCCAGATGTCACAACCTCATCTCCCTTTTCCGGCCATGCTTAATCTTCCAAACTTGTCTAAGTTAATGAACGACCCAGTGATTCATGATCCCACATGGCCCCCTATGCCCACCAAACTTCCGTCAGACATTCCAAAGTTTGAAGGTAAGAATGGTGAAGACCCTGGTGATCACGTCACTACTTTTCACCTTCGGTGCTCATCGAATTCTTGGAACCATGATTCTATTAGATTACGCTTATTCCAACACAACCTCATTGGAGTTGTGTCAAAATGGTATATTGAGCTACCTAAGGGGACATACGGATCATTCCATCAGTTGGTGCTAGCCTTTCTCAACCACTTTCAATTGCCCATTCATTACGATGTCAACCTTGAAATTTTGTCGACTCTACGCCAGGGTACCGACACTTACATCTCGGATCATATGAAGGAATGGCGTAGATGGAAGTAGTTGATTAAGACTCCTGTACCCCCAACCTTTCTTCTAGAATGGTTCCTAAAGTCTTTTCACCTTCCTATCTCGAAGGATGTTTCTACTTCTGGGGTCTTCAACGAGGAAGAAGCTATCTTTAGAGCCCAACAACTCGATTTGATATGCGCTTAGTCTGGGATGTTATATCACCTTCTTTTGGACGCACCGCGACCAAATAACAATCCTAGACAGAAGCTCGGACATCATGCCGATGGCACTATAGGGTCCACCAATGTAAAGTCCCTAGACTCAGCAACGAAGTCTGTTAGAGGGTCAACTTCATCTGCATCCTCCAAACCTACCCAATCGACGTATGTACCTTCCGTGAAATCGTCGAAGAACCCAAATGGTGACCATCAACTAGATGGAAATAAAAGGAAAGGTCGAAACATTTGTATGGGTGGGAATAATAACAATAAACCTAAGGACAAAGACAATAATGGGAGATAAACTGATAATGCTAGAGAGGGCAAGAAAGAGAAATGTAAGGTGAAGTTTCCTTGTAAAATTTGTACCGATGACCACCTTACACATTTATGCCCCAAACTCGTGGAGGATGTGAGGCTTTTAAATATACCTCCTGCTGTGCTAACGAATCCATTTCCACACAACCAACACTTAGCCTCGAGCTCTTCGAACGCCAGAAATGTGCCTAGTGGAAGTCAAAACCCACCATCGCAAGATGATGACTGTGTTTGTATCAATATGGTCGACGCAAAAATAGATATAGACACTCACTCTCGAGATTATAGCTCTTCAAAAACTAGTACTAGACTAGAAGATCCTCCTCCCCCTCTGGATATGAACTTACAGATTGAGAAACCAGAGCCACCGCCTCGTATTCTGAAAGGAGTACTTAAGTGCTCTACCCACAACCCTAATTCTAGAGCCGCCCAAAACTACTCTATTGTTGAGGATTTGGGCCAAACCCCTTTGCGCGATGTCAGCTTTGGAGGTACTCCAGACGTGTCCATCATAGAGGAATGCCTTACTCTCTGCCTTAGGAGCTCTAGAAACTAGGTGGCTCGAAAATTATCAATTTTGACGTCACGGATGTGAATCCTCTCTTACCTTACCATGTGGCTTTCTAAATTCATGTGGAGTATTCCAAGTATACTATCAAACGAACAGTCGTTGATGAAGGTGTTGCCACTTGCATGATGTCCCTGGTCTATTGGAAATCTCTCGGTTCTCCAACCCTTTCCAAGTCGTCGAACATGTTGACTACATTCAATGGTCATTCCTTCCGCCCTCATGGTATTCTCCCCGCCTTTCCGATCTAGTTAGGTGGGAAGACGGTAGAGGTGGAGGTAGAGGTAGTTGATGCACCTCTTAATTATAACCTGTTACTAGGTCGCAATTGAACCTATGCTATGGTTACTGTCGTATCGTCCATCTTCCATGGAATTTGTTTTCCTCATCAAGGGGAGATCATGACTATCGACTAGTTATCCTTTGCGTACTCTAGTCCTAATGCATCTGTTGGACAGTCGATCCCCATGATCGATAATTCTCAGCCGAAAACTGAGAATATTGGTGTCGGAATGTATTCTTCCCTCATGGGTACTTTCGACTTCTCGGCACTGATTCACAATGTTTACGCCATGTCTAGTAGGCCCGCTTCTGCAGGGAGGTCCATTCCTTTCCGCACTTCCTATTTTAGTGATCCATGGACCCTACCTTCTTTGAATTCATCATCTGAAGGATAGTTGCATGCTGGCATGGCCATGCCACTATCGGTAGCAGAGATTGCGTATCAAGTTGTTCTTGACTCTTCCGTCGATCCTGATACTGTTACCTCGTAGATGGATGAGGAGGATCCAGTTCTTAGGCCTGTATGGGCCACCTCGTTATCTTGTATACATGATTGCCTAGATGAGAATTTTCCTTTAGACGAAACCATCCTCAAAGCCATGAATGGTTCCGAGAGACCTTGGGATGACATGCATCATCGATCTTATTTTATCCCAAGTCTTAAAAGAATCGAGCAAGATGACTTTCGGTCTACCCTGAGTGAGATAGTCAGTTACATTGTAGTTCCACTTGATACGCATGACATTTATGCCGAAGATAATATGTCGAGAATTTCTCCTATCATATTGATCGATATCTCTCGTACCCTTGGCAAGATTGAGAATGTAAATATAGGTTTGGATTGTTCGCCAGAAGAAATTCAGATCTACACCTATCTCTTCAAAGAATTTTGAGATGTATTTTCTTGGTCATACGAAGAGATGCCAGGGATCGACCCTCGGATTGTTGAACATGAGTTAGAACTTATCCAGATACTAAACCAGTTCGACAACATCTTAGAGATGTGAATCCTAGGAAGGCCCCTGCTATTAAGGCAGAGGTGGAGAAGCTACTTAACACTAGTTTCATCTACTCGGTTCCCTTGACCGAATGGGTATCCAATCTTGTTCCCGTAAATAAAAAGCAAGGAACTATCCCTGTGTGTATGGAATTTTGTGACCTGAACAAGGCTTGTCTTAAAGATAACTTACCCACGCCTTTCATTGATCATTTTCTCGATGAGTGTGCGGGAAGCGAAATATTTTCTTTTATGGACAGATTTTTGGGCTATAACCAAATCCAAATCAAACCTGAGGACCAACAGAATATGACATTTATATGTCCTTGGGGTACTTTTGCATACCAGAAAATTCCTTTCAGCCTTAAAAACACCGGAGCAACCTTCCAATGTGCCATGAATTTCTCTTTTCACGATCTCAAGCACATAGTCAAAGCCTACCTGGATGATCTTGCTACTCACTCTCGCAAGAGAGTGGATCATGTTATACACCTTCAGCTAGTTTTTGAAAGATGTCGTTACTATAGAATCCAGTTAAACCCTCATAAATGAATCTTTTGCGTTAAGTCTGGTCGTCTCTTAGGGTTTTTAGTTTTCAAGATCGGGATCATGGTAGATCCTCTTAAGGTTGAGGCAATACTTTAGTTGCCTCCCCCACACACAATTAGACAACTTCAAGGTTTACAGGGAAAAGCTAACTTTCTATGTCAGTTCATAGTGAATTATGCCAATATTACTAAGGTTTTCATGAGCCTCTTGAAGAAAGACACCCCATTTATCTAGGATGAGCGATCCTAGGAGTCTTTCAACACTTTGAAGAAAGCCTTGGTATTGTCCCCTCTGCTGAAATATCCTAATTATAGTAAAGATTACTTGTTGTATATTGTTTTGTTTGCAGAGATGATTGGTATGGTTCTATTTTAGGAGAATGATGAGCTCCATGAGCACGTCATCTACTATCTCAGTCGAAATTTAGTCAGTCCTGAGATTAATTACTCTCATGTTGAAAATCTAGCTTTGGATGTTGTTCACGTAGTTCAACGCTTACATCAATATATATTACTTTGCAAGACTATGGTGGTTGTTGATGTCAATCCATTTCAATACGTCCTTACTAGATGTATCATCGGGGGAAAATATAATAAATGGATTGTCATCTTACAAGAATTTGATCTCGACTTTGCTTCGGCCAAGTCCAAGAAATTGCTAGTTTTTGTAGAGTTAATATCTTATTTTCCATGATTAGATGAGGATGTTATCCATGTTGATTCATTCATAGATGAACACATTTTCCTTATCTCATCGTCCAATCCCTGGTATGGAGACATTGTTTTATATCTTCAAACCTTGAAGTTCGCTCAACATCTCTCGCAAGATGATCGACGACATGTTAGATACCAAGACAAAAAGTATACCTTTGTCGGCAACACTTTGTATCGCCAAGGAGTAGATAATATCTTGCGTCATTTCTTAACTCACGAGGAAGTCGAGTTAGTCCTAAACGATTGCCACAAAGGGGCTTTTGGTGGTCACCTATCCGGGCTTGCGACAACCCAAACGATCCTGCAAGCCAGTTATTTCGGGCCCACTATATTTAAAGATTGTATCAAAGCGGTTAAGAAGTGTCACCCTTGCTAGGTGTTCACTCGGAAAATGCGCTTGCATCTAGACCCTCTACACCCAGTCATCACCGTCGGTCCCTTCACTAAGTGGGGGGTAGATTTCATCGATTGCAACCCAAATTTGGTTGGGGGGCATCAACACATTATTGTGGCCATCAACTACTTTACTAAGTGGGCCGAGGCCATGCCTACCGTAAAATCCAATGGGAAGACTGTAGCCTTCTTCGTGTTCAACCATATTATCGACCGGTTCGGTATCTCGAGTGAGATTCTCATTGATCATGGAAATCACTTTCATAGTGAAATGATGATATAACTAGCATCTAAGATGGAGTTTAGACATGGTCATTCATCCCCTTATTATCCCCAAGAAAATGGGCAAGTAGAGGATGTCAACAAGTCTCTCAAGACCATTTCGCAAAAAAATGTCAGTCAGAGTAATTCCAATTGACACATCATGCTATATCCCACGCTTTGGGCATACTAAACCTCGGTTAAGACTTCCACCTATTTTCCCCTTTTTCAGTTAGTGCACAGTGTGTATTCGATCCTTCCTGTTGAATGCGAAATCCCTTCTCTCAAGTTGGCAGTCGAGCTCCTACCTGACACTTCATATTTAGAGCGACGCCTTGTGCCCCTAGAGAGTCTTGACGAGCAGCGTCGAGACGCCTTTACGAATATCAAGGCAAACAAGAAACGTGTCAAGATTCAATATGACAAGTATGTCTGTCCCCAGTTGTATGTTGAGGGTGACTTGGTTCTCTTATATGACCAAGCCAAATTACCGCTAGGGGAAGGCAAGTTTAAACCCATGTGGCATGGTCCTTACATCGTACGATGTTTCCTAGAAAATGGAGCCTATGAATTAGAATATTATGAAGGGAATAAGTTGGTCGAGCCCAAAAATGGGCTCTACTTAAAAAGGTACTACGCTTGAGCCCTAGGCTTGGATGGAACTCTTTTTATACTAATGTAAATTTAGTGTATATACGTCTCTTTTCTCCTTTTCTTTTGTCTTTAGCTTGCTTATCAAGTTTTCCCATTATTGGCAGATGTTAACGGAGTCTTCGATCTACCTAGAATTCACAGACAGAGCCAATATTCATACAAAGAACTTGGCTTCTGCCACTTGGTTGGTTTACTCACCCAAGGGTCTGCTGGTGTCTTTAGGTGGTGCATGCCTAGGGCCATCCACGAATAATGTGGTCGAATATAGCATCATCATAGAAATTTTGCGCGATTCTATCTCACATGGCATTCGCTCTTTAGAAGTTCACTTGGATTCCCAGTTAGCAGTATGTTAGTTGAACGGTTGTTACCGCGTGTGTGATCCTAATTTACTCCATCGATTCCTACGGGTACGTATTTTAGAACGACAATTTGATTTTATTACATATTATCACATTCTTAGGATTTCTAATCATGTATCTAATGCCTATGCTAACTACGTTCTATATTGGCATTTGTCACATTAATAAACCAAAGAAAACCATTAAATCAATGTACACATTGTAAGATATAAGTAAAACTGAAGATCCTTTTTTATATATTTCAAAATATGGTGTTTATATTACAAAATTGGGGCTAAAACCCTCAATACACATATACAACCGGTATACATATCCCACGACATCTACGCTTGTGGCACCAAATGTGTGTCATGATAGAAAACCACAACGTTTGCGAGATGCCAGAAGAGTCGTACCCATGCTCTAGGTACACCAACCACCTGTCGCTGCATGGATTCAGGTAGATCCTCTACCTGAACCATAGGAATCCTCTGTGTCAAACGAGACAGGTTTCCCTGCACATTTTGTAAGACTCTCTCTGCTTCTCCTCCCGCCGCCTCATCTCTCTGGTTCCTCTGTTTATGTCGTAGGAATCCCTCTAGCCATCGCAGACCCACATCTGTGATTACACAAGTGTCTAGTTAATACTCAAACACTATCTCAAAAATATTTTTGTTCCTTAAATACAAAAATACAAAAAATTAAATATTTAAAAATATTTGTTACCTATATCACCATAGGTGGCCCCTGGTGGAAGTGGCATATCAGGATCTCCTCGGAAATCAATCCTCGCATAGGGATAGTCATCCAGTGCAATTATCTGTCGCCACCACCAAAAGAAAAAAATCATCATTGTAGGGTATGGTCACCCTACCTCCCCCCTGTCGTCTCACGACCTCAATCCACTGTACCATGGTTGTATCGCATGGTCCTCTAGGAAGAACCTCCACTCTAGGTCCCAGACCTGGAACC
>ML814755.1:140153-154790 GCA_009831015.1 Picea engelmannii | reverse complement strand
GAAGAATTATTAAGAAGACTCACAGAGGTAGATTTGGTAGGAAACACTGATGAGGTGTAATATCCTAAGTTAATTCTCAATTCAATGTTTATGACAAGGCAATAATTTGATGAAGTGAAAATATTAAAAGGATTATCGGATGAGAAATTCAATGGCATAATTGAATATGGCGAAGAAGAGATATATAATTGGCTGGTTGATTATTCTATGAAAAATCAAGATATTGAGGAGGAAATACATGGAATTTCTCACGACCTAAGAGATTTAGAAGGTGAATTGTTTAATATCAAAATTAGGCATGAAATAAATGTTGCACCAATGAAAAATTATATTGAAGATTGATTTAAGAAGGAAATTGATAAATTAACTAAAGTTGGACAAGAAACAACAGTTGAGATGATTCCTATAACCGCCAACAAGGAGAATAAAATGATAGCAGCAAGAAAGTAAAACAAGAGAGAGACCATCATAGTAAGTTTATGCTGATCACATCTTGCTTTCTTTGTTAGTTTTTCATCCAGTTACTCTGCTTCTTTGACTAGAAAGGTTTAACCGAAATCTGATAACTTCTTCATGTCTTCTTTCCAGGTCTTTCTACTTTGTCATCACCCACCATCTTCTCTCCACAACTCACTTCTTGTTTATATTTACTTTTATGGTTCACATGAGCCCCAATCACAATACTTAGTACAAATGCATTTTTATTTCAAAGCTTTGTAACAAACTTTAATATTTTTTTCAGAAATCCCAAGAGAACTAATTCAAGATCAGTTTTGATAGTGTTTTATAACTTTGAGTTTTGAGTATAAAATATTTGAGATGGATCTATCATTTTCTTCATTTCAGCTCCACATGTGTTTACTCTATTAAAGTTCTCTTATCCGTACATACTAGATTCTTTTATTTTTTTTATGTGATCAAATTTTTTTATTTCAACTATGATGGATGTCAGGATCTCAATTTCTAATTTAAGGGAGGGGATTTCACATTCAATCCCAATAATCGACTCCACACCATGTACTAACTGAAAATGAGAGAAACCAATGGAAGTCTTTACCATGGTTCGGTATGCCCAAAGTGCAGGGTATACCATCTTGCTCTACTAAGCACAATTTTATTGACATATTCTTTGAGGACAATTGCATACAAGTGATTCGATTATGGTATATTATGATTTAGTTTCGATTATGGGTTATATATGATGATGATGATGATGATGTATTGTGACTTATAACTATGTTAATGTATATATATTGGAATATCCTATTCACGAATTTTCCTGAGTGTGCTGGACACATAACAGGTTATGGATGTTGATGGCATCAATGGACTTCCTTGGACTCTGGATTGAGTCAGGGAGTGGATTGTATTTTGATTGAGTATTTAATTTTATGCACATGTGACATATGATTGATTACCATATGATTTAGGTATATGGATTATTGACACATTTTTTGTCATTGGATGCATACTTGATGATGCTTGCTAATCAGACTCACATAAGGAGTATAGGGGCCATGCACATAAACCAGACATTGAGGGAGAGGTGTGGAAACATCCCTGTCACAACCTACTAGCACTCCCGCTATGGTCTGAACTGTAGGTTAACGATTACCTAGTTAGAGAGGTCCACGATGTCGTGAGGGTGGACTGATTAAATCACTCACGAAGATTTCTAAGGGGCACGCAATAAGGCATAGTCCTTATTCCTTAGAATCTCTTAGTCTCTCACAAGGTTGACCGAGTAGAGTGTTGACTCCAAGGGTCGGAAAAACTTCCAAAACCAGTCAAAGGCGAGTGGTACCCTTGGAGCATGGAGGTGCGTCTTGAAGGGAATGTCGCGTAATTAAAAATTTGAGTCAATAAATCTAGGTGGCCTGGAAAACATTGAAATGATTAGACCTTGTTGGAATAAAATAATTAATTAAACCGTAAATTATTAATTATAAATCCCAACAAAATTTTAAGCCTAAGGCTAAGACTAAGTCTAAGTCTAAGTCTAAATTTAATTAAAGGACTAAATGAATTATGTTAAAAGATTGAAGAATATAATCAAACTCTAGAAAAAAGAGGGAATACAATTTAAAGGTTGGATAAAATGCACATGTGTGCATGAAAATAATAAAATGTGTTTTTAAAATAGAAAGAAATAAAATATGAGAGAATAGGTGTAAACATATAATAATATCTAGAGTCAAGATACCACTAGTCTAACTAGAATAAGACTCCTAATCCAACTCTAACTAAGATCTAGTTAGGGGACACTCATTAAATGAGAATTTGGGGAACAAAGGGACAACTTAGAGCGAAAATAGGAACACATTGGGGAATGTGAGGGAAATTGTCCTTTTAAATAAAATAAAAATCATAATTACTTGTGCAACTTGGGGAGAGCGTGACAAGTGTGTGGGTGAATAATCATAATTGATTTTAATCTAAAAAGTTAATTATTTGTGCATGAGAACATGTGTGAGTGGGGAAATTTCTATAAAACAAATGGTGTAGAAGGAAAATGGATCTCACTTATTCTTGGTAAGGTTATGTTGTCAAAATGGTTTGACTGAGTTTTACTTGTGAGAGTTGGGATACCAAGCTTGTAGAAAGAGTGGAAGATCTACCTTGCGAGGCAAGCCTTGGAGCTATTTTTTGTTGGTTTCTTGTGTGTGGCCCCTTTGCGTTCAGGGGGCTAAGGGGGAAGAAGAGTACCCCTAGTATTGGATGGGAGGTACCAGCGAAGTCTCTGTGATTAGAAAGCAAGAGTAAAAAAGGAACGCAAGTTACTGAAGGACATCTTCAAATTTCCATCTTCAATGGTTCTGGTATTTTATTTCTGAAATTGTATTGTAGTAAGAGTTAATTTATATATATTAGATTTTATTATTGTTGTAGAACCTTGTCATAATTCTAGGAATTAGAATTTTATATAGTTGTTGCCCAATCATTTACAAGTCTGGAAAATAGAATTTGGTATAGCTGTTGCGGAAACACTTTGAAAATATGGACTTTAGAATTTTTTGATTTCGCTGCCAAATTATTTTGCAACACATAAATTTTGAGGATTCTTATTCGTTGCCATATGAAATTTTAGACCCTGATTCTGATTTTTATGAATAACTGTCAAAGTTTTGTAAATTATGAGTTTAAAATTTCTTAATGTCTTTAAAAATCTATCTCTCAATCCAGAATTTAGAACTTGTATTAGACGCTGCAAAATTAATTTGTAGTTCTGAAAAATAGAATTTATGTATAGGCGTTGCATAATTCAACATAAAATTTCTGGAGTTTAATTGTTATGAACACTGCCAAATTAAATTGCAGCTCCTAATTTTCAGAAATTAACTACAACCCAGAACTTCGATATTATGGTTCGCTGTCACATAAGTTTACAATTTGGAACTTCGAATTTATTTATTTGCAGCCCAATTAATTTATATACCCATAACACTGAATTTGTTGGTTCGCTGTCAAATAATATGCACGTCGATTTTTTGAAATTGTTAGGGTCTCTATCAGATTCAAATTTGCAACCCTAAACTAAATTTGCTAAAATCTTTGTACAATTCAATGGCAATACCGAATTTAATTTCGTGTGGTCTTGCCAAATTTATTGGAAGTTCCATCGGTTTAGAAATTTGTAGAGTCTCTATATATTCATTTTTCAAATATGAAATTAGAACCTCATGTGGTCGCCGTAGATTAATATTTTTTCGAATTTGAAAATTGTTATGATCTCTACGAATTATTTTCAGCTCATAAATTTACTTGTATGGTCGCCGAAATATTGTTTGCAGTTCTTATGTGTAGCACACTCATGTTTAATATATTCCGCAGTATTAAAACTTTATAGGTATGGAATGTATGGATTGCTATAGTCGAGATTATATGTGTACGACCACTGTAAATATTTCACAGCGAGACTTCCCTCGAGTAAAAAATCATTAGTAATTATCCATTTTCGTAGAATTCAAATCTTAATTTTTGAGTGTGATATTCAGGAGGTTTGATAACTTTGTTTCTTGTTGTATCTCCCAAATAAAATTTTAACCCTAATTTCGAGTTCGATGTTTCCTGCCAAACTCATTTCCAACCTAGAATTCAGGATTTTGTTTGCTCATTGCAAACTAAAAATTTAATGTCTGATTTCAGAGTTATTGATTACCGCCGAGTAGTTACTTAACCGATTTGGTGAATGTCACCTGATTGCTGCCAAATCAAATTCTAATTCCTAAATTTAGAAAATCTGTATGGATATCTAAATTATGTGCAATTCAGTGAATTAGAGAATGTATAGGGTCACTTTCTAGTTGTTACATGTCTGAGAATTTGAGTTTCGCTGGGTTACTATACAATTTGTTTGTATTTTCGGAAAAAATAGAGTTGCATAATCTTTGCCTTGAATCTTACTTCTTCAAAATTTTAATTCGATAGAGTTGTTGTAGTTTAAAAATTGAATCGCATTTTTTATTGAATTTCTTTGGGTCTCTACAATTTAAATTAGAAATCCTAGAACATAGATCGTTATACAATCGTTGTAAAAGTAATTTGCAATTAAATTTTATTAGGAAATTTAATCAAGGTTGAAATGGTTGTAATTATGGAACTAAGCTTAATGTCCCTACCAAATTAATTTTCGAGTGATGGTTTTGAAAATGGATTGGGGCACTGCCTACCCATTTGGTAATCCCGATAATAAAAATTTGTAGGGTCACAATCTATTAACTTTGCAAACATGGGTCTTTAGAACTTACATGGTTGTGGTCAATGGTTATACCAAGCTGAAATCAACTTAGGTTTTTGCACAGTTGTTATTTTAAAAAGGAAAGTTTGAGTGAACAACTATATCAAGTTTGTTTTAGGATCTTCTATATTAAAAGCTTAGAGCACATCCAATTGGATTATGGATATAGTAAAACTCTTAGTGATAAGGAGTGATGCACTGTTAGAAGGAATAATTAAGGTTATTATAAAAATAATAGTAATGATAATGATACTCATTTAGGAATAATGGTTAAGAATTTCAACATCAATTTAACTTAGGATATCTTTTATTATAGTAAAAGAAAAAAAATTGGATACTCTTTAAGAATTTCAAGTTATAATTAAAGGATACATTATAAACTTAATGAGATTGATTAATCGTGTTAGGTATGCACATAAGGTTTTCTTTATATTTATGGAATCACGAATCAACTTTTACCAATTAAGAATTGTTGCTGACATGGTGTTAGAGTTATGAATTAAATGAAATTGTGAGTTTAACTTGAAACAAAATTGATTATTTTTTGATAGGATTTTTATGTGTATTGTATGAAAATTTTAGTACCTTTTGTCTAGAGAACCTATGTGTGGATTCAATGCATGTGTGTTAAGTGGAATTTATTTTTATGATTCATGATAAGTGTTATAAAATGTTCTTGCTAAGTACATGAGAATTTTTCTATAACAATTGTTTATGCGATGTAGATTATTCTATTGTGCCTCGAAAAATTATGATTAAGTATTGTTGTTGAAATTAGTCTTGAATTTCATAATAGGATTGTGGTTAAGGGAATTATATACCTCATTGTTCCTTAGAACAGTCACCAGTTCTGAGACCTTAAATGGTCAAAATCAATCAGATGAATCCTAGACTTGAACATTGATTATGTGTCTTGGAGGTCCTAACCTTGCAAGATAGGTTGGGTGGGTGGATATATTATGTGATCATCATGTGATATGGTTGATCTTAATTAATAGGATGTTGTATTCGAATTCTTGTTGTGTAGTGATGTGATGAGATTTGAATGTGTATTTAGTAATGTATGTCATTGTCGCATATCACTTTTCCTAATAATTGTTTCAATTTTTTTATCTCTACGATACTCACTTATTTTGATGTCGTAATGGAGGGGTCGTTACACAAGTTAAAGCATCACATTCTAGTTAGATTTACTCTGGCTGATAGTTTTTTGCAAAATGGTATTAAGAGATTTATTCACCGCCTCTACCTATCCATTTTCTTGGGGATAATAAGGGGAATAATGACCATGTTTAAACCCCAATTTTGATGCTAACTCCTTCATCATTTCATTCTGAAAGTGACTGCCATGATCAATGATAATATCTTTTGGGATTTTGAACCAGGCTATAATCTAGTTGAACATAAAGAATGTTGTAGTCTTACCATTGGATTTAATGGTATACATGGCCTCTTCCCATTTAGTAAAATAATCCACGACCATGATAATATGTTGGTTCCCCCCCAACCGAGGTTGGGTTGTAGTCCATAAAATACACCCTCACTTGGTGAAGGGAATGGTGATGTCTGGGTGAAGAGGGGCTAGGTGAGAGTGCATTTTCCAAGTGAACACCTTGCAAGGGTGAAACTTCTTGATCACTTCAACACAATATTTAAAAATTGAAGGCCAAAAATAACCAGCTCACAATATCTTTTAGGTTATCGCAAGCCCGAATGAATGACCACCACACACCCTACTATGAAATTCATTGAGAACAACTTTCTCTCCCTCACGAGTCAAGAAATGACACAAAATATTATCCACCCCTTGACGATACAAAGTGTCACCGATAATAAGGTAGTTCTTAGCCTGATGATGTATACATCGTTGATCATCTCTCAATAGATGCTAGGGTAGATTCAAGGTTTGAAGTTAGATAAAAATGTATCCATACTAGGGGTCTGAATATGAGATAAGGAAAATATGTTCATCTGTGAACGAATCATCATGAAAAATGTCCTCATCTAGTCTAGGGAAGTCTGACATCAATTCAAAAAAAATAGTGATTTCTTAGATTTCACAGAAGGAAAATCGAGATCAAATTCCTATAGAATAAAAATCCACTTATTGTATTTCCCCCCTATGATATGTCTAGTAAGGATGTATTGAAATGGATTGATATCCAAAACTACGATAGTTTTTCAAAGTAAGGTATAATGCCATAATCTCTGAACCACATGTACAGTGACCAAGGCCAACTTATCTACATCATATTATTTAAGTTCAGGACCAGCCATGTTTCGACTGAGATAGTAAACAATGTGCTCATGGATCTCATCGTCCTCCTGAACCAACACCATACCAATTGTCCCTTCGGATGTGGCGATATAAAGAAAATAATCTCTACTATAGTTTGGGGGGTTCAACAGAGGCACTGATACTAAGGCTTCCTTAAGAGCATCGAAGGATTCCTGGGCTCACTCATCCCATATAAACAAAGTGTCCTTCTTCAAAATATGCATGAAACCTTTAGTTAATTTGACATAGTTTACTATGAAACAATGCAGGAAGCTAACCTTCCCCTGTAAACCTTGAAGTTGTCGAATGTTGTGCGGGGGAGGAAACCAAAGTATTTACTCAACCTTCATAGGATCCACCATGATCCCATGCTTAGACACTATGAATCCTAAAATATGACCATAACTAACACAAAAGATGCACTTGTGAGGGTTTAGAGGAATAACAAAATATCTCAAATACTAGTCGAAGGTGAGTTGAGTGATCTACCTCTTGAGATAGTGAGAAAGGAGATCATCTAGATAATCTTCGATGATATGCTTAAGATCATGAAATGAAAATGTCATGGCATGTTGGAAGGTCTCTCTGGCGTTTTTAATATTGAAAGTCATTTTCCGATATGCAAAGGTACCCCAAGGACAATTAAACAATGTCTTGTGTTGATCCTCAGGTTTGATCTGAATTTGATTATACCCTGAAAAATAAATCCATAAAGGAAAAGAATTCTCTTCCCACACACTCGTCAAGAATTTGGTCAATGAAAGGAGTAGGGAATTTATCTTTAGGACATGCCTTGTTCAGGTCCCTAAAATCTGTACATATGCAGACGATTCCTTGTTTTTTTATCGATGGGAACAAGGTTGGACACCCATTCGATCAAGGGCACCGAGTAGATGAAACCAACATTGAGTATTTTATCTACTTATTCCTTAATATCGGGGGCCTTCTAGGGTAGATATCCCTTCTTCTTCTTCTTGGGTTGACCCAGGTTCATATATGAACAGGTTTCCAACAAAACCCTCCAAAACTATTGACCCTCCTGGTAAGTCAGAAGGAAACACTATTAAGGAAGAAGTGGGTTTGTCTATGGGTGACTGCAATACCTAGGTATTTGTAGTCTAGGAATGAGTGGGGATATGAAAGTGTATTCTATCTTTCTTTATGCATTAAACTTGTTACTGATTTAGGTATTCCTAAGATTCATTCATCTTTAGCCTCATGCACGCATGCTAGTACATCTAGTTAATCATTCATTCATAAGATAACCATTAAAAAGAAGTAAGAATTCAATAGACATCACATATAAAAAAAAAATTACCATGATTCACCCCCTCCTGGGCTACGTCCACAAAGATTTGGCTTCTCTTCTCTTTTATTTAGCCTGTTGAAAAATCTGGTTCTACGCACATTACATATTCAATCATACAATCCTCATGAGATTAAGGAACCTCTTTGAAGAGGACTAGATCACACCAAGATCCTTAGCCTGTGATATAACCCTCAAAATATACCTTACTCAACTCTTCTACATCCTTATTACAATTGATAGTCCCTCAAATTCTCAATGGGATCGAACTGACTAACTCACCAAAACAAAAACAAGAACCACCCCCGACCTAGACCTCCTAGGTTATTATTTATACTATTTTTAAGGCTTATAGCCGTTACAATCCTTATCAAAAACCCTAAACCTAATATGGTTAGGCTTGTATGCCTCCTTGAATGTGGATTTTTTTCTTACATGCTGCTTTTCCTCCTTTTTTCGCATGCTACTTTTTTGCCAGTTATTGTGCGAG
The DNA here is from genome assembly GCA_009831015.1 of Picea engelmannii. Taxonomy (NCBI): domain Eukaryota; kingdom Viridiplantae; phylum Streptophyta; class Pinopsida; order Pinales; family Pinaceae; genus Picea; species Picea engelmannii. The sequence goes on along the minus strand of ML814755.1, from coordinate 145,978 downwards.
CTCCAAAATTAGGTCTCTTCTTCCAAAAATAGGTCTTTCCTCAAACTAGGCCTACGTCCAATAGGCCCCAGGAATCCTGACACCACATGTGGATCCAAGTTGCAAGGGATCCAAAGAATGTATGGCTAGAGATGCAATATTGCGTCACCAAAGAAGAAGTGGACTGGATAGTTAAAGACTAGCCTGCACAGTGGAAGTTGTTATTATCAAAAGAAGTCACAAGGCCACTCATGGTGTAATCCTTCAGGCCTAAGGACAAGGCTGAAGCAGGCTCTTCAACGAGAAAAAACAACCCGATAGATAATACTAGAATGGCTACAACAAAAAATCAACCAACCGGGAGTAGCGCAGTACCGAAATGACCAAGGAGAACAACAACAACAAAAAGGACAGGAAACCAACCACAGACTAGAAAGAAGGATACTCCATAGGCTGAAGAAGAGAGGTTCCATGGCACAATAAGTAGGGCGCAACCCTCACAGACAATAAGAAAATCAACGTAGGAAAAAGAGGCACGCAAGAATAGGAAGTATGACACAAAATGCCTAGTCATTACTCTAACCAAGGCTGATACAGAGCTAGTCGCAGACAAAGTACAATATAGGGGGGAAGAACTGGTACGCATTGTAGAGGTGGAAGTGAAGAGATCATGACCAAGATCATAGAATTACATGAGAATCTCCAACAATTACGTATCCAAGCAGGACCAAAGGCCACATCATAGCAACAAGAAAATACACAGTGACCCCCTGCGCAGAAAGAAAGAGAATCCAAATATTTGTGGGCTACGTCCACAAAGATTTGGATTCTCTTCTTTTTATTTAGTCTGATGCAAAATCTGGTGCTACGCGCATTACATATTCAATCATGCAATCCTAATGAGGTTAAGGACCCTATGCGAGGAGGACTATATCACACCAGGCTCCTCATCCTGTGATCTAATCGTCAAAATATACCTTACTCGACTCTTATACCTCCTTATTACAATTGACAGTCCCTCAACTTCTTAATAGTATCGAACTGACTAACTCACCAAAACAAAAATAAGAACCATCCCCGACCTAGACCTCCTAGGTTCTTATTTATACTATTTTTCATGCTTATAGCCATTACAATCATTATCAAAAACCCTAAACCTAATATGGTTAGGCTTGTTTGCCTCCTTGCACGTGGCTTTTCCTCCTTTCTTTGCATGTTTCTTTTTTGCCAGTTATTGTGCGTGCTCCAAAATTAGGTATCTTCTTCCAAAAATAGGTCTTTACTCAAACTAGGCTTGCGTCCAAAAGACCCTAGGAATCCTAACACCACATGTGGATCCAAGCTGCAAGGGATCCAAGGAAGGTATGGCTAGAGATGCAGTATTGCATCACCAAAGAAGAAGTGGACTGGATAGTTAAAGACTGGCCTGCGCAATGGTAGTTTTCAATATCAAAAGCAGTCACAAGACCACTTACAGTGCAATCCTCCAGGCCTAAGGACAGGGCTGAAGTAGGCTCTTCAATGAGAACAAACAACCTGATAGATAATACTAGAATGGCTATAGCACAGAATCAACCAACTGGGAGTAGCGCAGTGACACAGACACCCTCTTAGTCCGCTCACAGGATCGTTTTGTCTAGATCGTGAGCCGAAGCGACTCTTTAGACTCCTACTGGAATTGTGCATGAATCAATCCACGGGTCCTTTCTTTTATCTCACGGCCCCGAACACGACCATGAACAATTTTCCCACAGGAAATGTGATTTCGGGCTTCGGGGTTTGCTAATTCCCGATGACGAGAATCCCCTGTCTTCTCGACCTCCCGATCACCGAAATCCTGAAATGCCAAAATGGCTTCAACAGTGTTTAGCCCCCATGGCTATCTCCTGGTCCATGTGACCACTATTCCATATGACCACAGTCCTATGTCTTTCACAATTTCGGCCTTTCAAATGCCGAAATGCATGGACACTTTGTCCTCAGGATTCTCGATCCTCCGAATCCCAATTTCCCAAAATGGCTTCCCTTTCGAGATTTACCCCAAAAGTCTAGATTGTTTCCATGCGTCCCCTCAAGATGGACGACCCACATTCATTTCACGATTTTAGACTTCGCGGTTCCGAAATGCGCAGATCTCCTATCTTCAGGATTCGCGAAATGTCGAACCCCAATATGCCGATGGACTTTCCTATCGGGATTTTTTCCGAAGGCCTTGATTTTTTCCACATGTCCCTTCAATATGGACGGTCCACATCCATTTCGTGATTTCGGGTTTTCAAACACTGAAATTCCTATGGGTTCTTTCCCTCGGAACTCCCGAAGTTACGATTCCCGACCTCCGATATGACGAGATGACGTCAGCTGGCCCCACAACGGAGCTTTCCACCTTGTCGGGGTTTCAGACTTTGCGGATTTGAAATGTGTGTGCTTCTTGTCCTCAGGATTCATGAAACGCTGAATCCCGAAATGCCGAAATGGCTCTCCTATCGGGATTTTTCCCGAATTCTTGGATTTTCACCATGCGTCTTCCTATGATGGACAGTCCTCAATCATTTCGCAATTTTGCGAAATCAAATGCCGAAATGTCCCGGCATCTTGTCCCTTTGATCCCAAAAATTCCGAAATGCCAACCGCTCCCGATCTCCGCGACGTATCCCAACTGATGGACGGTTCAGATCTGTTTCAGGGTTTTCATCCTGAAGATTCCCGATCTCCTGCCCTCAGGACTTCCGATATCTCGATAAGACAACTCTTTTGGGACTTTCTTCTCCCTATTCATGAAGGCTTTAAACCCCCCGCAGCTCCTGTCAGATCCAACGGCTGACGGGTATTTGGATCAAGATCCGACGGTCCATATCTGTCCTCCTTGTGCGATCCTCCTGTTGCTCCCTGGACGTGAAAACTCTCAACGGTCTAGATCTCTCTATAGTCTGATCGGACGACAGCTATTGCTCCTCCAGAGCTTTGGCGTAATCTTCCAATGCTTGGAAGTTTTCTCCAAGACTAAAGGCCTTGACCTTTTCCTTCTTTCTTCTCTGCAAACTCTTCGACTTGAGTCCCCCCCGCGTGTATATGAAAACATTGTCCCTCCTAAGCTTTGGGAACTTTGAACTCTTCAAAGAGTTCTGCAACTTCTGCACTCCTTGCAATTGCGGCTCCATGCGCTGAAAGCACTGCTCCTCATGAGCTTATCCTTCGAATCCCCAAGGGATTCTTTGACTTCTGTGCCTCTGTAGAGTCTTCACACATAGAAATTTCTATCTCTCCTGAGCTTCTCAAACACTCAGATCTGTAAGGAAATAAATCCTTCTTCCTTTCTCCTGCTTCTGGAGAATGTGATACCCTCCTGGCTATTCTTCTACTCAAGCAACCTCTTGTTGAGTCTACAGGGTTTTCAACAACCCTGTGAAGGTCCCTTTCCTTGGACTCTTCTTCAAATTCAGAACTCAAAGAGTTCTTTTCTCCTGTGCCTATCTGCACACCTACTCAATGCCCACCTGGCAGAGTATCTTCTTACAAAACGTCCAATAGTTCTGTCCTCTTTTGTGCACCCTTTGTACCTTCTCAATGCCCTCCTGGAAGAGCTCTCAGAATCCTTAGTGATTCTGGTTCTCCTGTCTGAACTCACAACAGAGTTCTTGTCAATGCATCACTATGCATGTGCTCAATGCCCACTTGGCAGAGCTTCACAAAACTCCTCAGAGATTCTGGTCTGCAACTGTGTTCTTCTCCACAACCTTTCCTTCTTAGGTATTCAACAACCTCACAGGTCTTTCTTCCGAGTTGTTGATTTCAACTTCTGTTCCCACCTGGCACGTCTCTTTTTGACTCTGCAGAGTTCAGAAATGCAACCTCTGTGCATGGCTATCAGAACCCTCAGCGTTTTGTCACACCCTCCTGGTGTGAAGCCTCAAAGACCTCTCAAGCTTGATACCAAAACAACTCTTGCAAATGCATAAACATAACATACATTCACAACATATAAAGAACACTCACAGACATTCATTTAACACGAAAATATGCAGGAAAAATTGTTTTTCATATTAAAATGGAAAATGCATGTTTATATAAGGTGTTCCTGAGCACAACCTGTAACAAGGTCTCGGCTCCTTCTCTTCTGCTCTCTACTCGCAAACTCTCTCTCTTCCCAATTCTCTCTCTCTACCAACTCCCCTCAAAATGAGATCAAAATTGATCTTTTACATGAGGGGGATCTTCGAGCTCTTCCCTCCAATCTACCTACCCTATTCAATTACATTGAATGGGTTGTCTAGTCCACCATATGGATCTAAATCTCAACCATACAAAAATTAAAGTCCTACCTACTCTAATGCCTGCACAAAGTCATGGCTCCATGGTTGAACAACCTACAACATTAATTACATTCAAATTCAAAAAATGGAAGACGAGGGATGCGCCTCTCTTCAACTTTGAATGTACGCATTGACGTGGCTGGCTGGCTGGCTCGCTGACGTGGAGAGATGCTCCTGCATCATACTCCTCAGCTGCAAAATTCATGAGCTCTTTCTCATGAGCTTCCTCTCTCAACTTTGGAAACCCTCCTAGATCCCAAACAAATTTCTGGAGCTATTCATCTGGTCCATCTTGTTGGTTGTGGAGCCTGATTATCTTCCTGATTCAGAGGTCCTTGCTTTCAGCCGTGTTTATATCCCATGAAGTATTTACACCCCAGAAGTATGTACACTCTTCCACGCGGGGGAGTGCAGAGGGGGGTTACCCCCTCTACGGGGTCCGGGGGTGCTATCCCCCCGGCTGGGGGGTCTGGGGGCAAGCAGGGGTTCGGGAGTAAAGCTCCCAAAGCAAAAATTGCCTTGTAAAAGTATATTGTAATTTCATTGTAAATATGGACCGTTCATTATAAGGTCGCAGATCTAACGGTAGAGATTATGTTAGGGTTTTTTGCCCTAGAAGGAAACCCTCTTTTATGAGCGAAATGTATTGCAGCTATGGATGATTGTGAATATTGTATTCTGAGAGAGGAGATTGTGAGAGAAAGAAGAGGAAGTTACAACGGGTTTTGTTGTAGGTTGTATCCCTTCATTTGCTGGATAGTAATAAAGGAAGGACCTGGCAATTTCTCTGGTGGACGTAGCCCACACTGGGTGAACCATGTAAATCTGTGTCTCTCTTGTATTGTGTGTCTTCTGTGTTTTGTTTCTGCATTTGTTTTATTTTATTTCTCCGCGGTCCTGTTTTTCTAACAACTGGTATCAAAGCGTAAGGTAACTCGCAGGAAAAGAGGGTTCCTGGTTCGAGTGGGAGCAATGTCGGAAGATGGAAAGTTTAGGGTCGAGAAATTTAATGGCCAAATCTACAAGTTATGGAAGATGCATATGGAAGACTATTTATATCAAAAGGATCTATTCCTACCATTGAGTGGAGTAGCAAAGAAGCCAGTGGCCCTGAAGGACGAAAAATGGGAGATTCTTGACAGAAAGTCTCTAGGAACGATACGGCTGAGCCTGGCAGCATCGGTGGCTTTCAATATTTCGAAAGAAAAGACAACGAAGGGTTTGATGGATGCGTTGGTCAAATTGTAAGAAAAACCCTCGGCGTCGAATAAGGTATTTCTAATGAAGAGATTATTTAATATGAAGATGTCAGAAGGTGGGTCTATTTCAGATCATTTAAATGAATTTAATACGGTTACTAATCAACTAAGTTATGTAAAAGTGGACTTTCATGATGAGGTTAGGGCTCTTTTAATCTTGTGCTCATTGCCAGAAAGCTGGAATGGCTTGGTCATGGATGTAAGTAACTCTGTCTCTGGTTCAAATACTTTAAAATTTGATGATGTTGTTGGTGTTATCCTTAGTGAGGAAATG
>ML814755.1:110401-125366 GCA_009831015.1 Picea engelmannii | reverse complement strand
TCTCAGGAAGCATTATCAGGCTCTATGTGATGGTTGGTTGATGGTGATGATTTAATGTAAAGTTTTATTATCTCTCATATATTGTTGGGTGGAAAGAAGGGTCAAGTATGGAGAGTTCAAACGTCTCTTGATATTGGAGGATTGTATATTCCTCTTGGAGTTTTATCCCTTTCTTTACATTTGGAAGTTGTAGCTACCTTTGGAAGTCATTACTTCCCTTGAACAATAACTATTGAGTATTTCTCATATATTGTGCATGGTGTATTGGTGTAACTCTTATACTATTGTTCATTGCTCATTGGATGTAATTGAATGTTTTAAGTATAAGTTGAAAAAGGATTTAAATTTTACTTGATATTGATTCACCCCCCTCTCAGTATCAACATATTGTGGAGAAAATTTCTGGACATGCTTATATTACATCCATTTTTTTGAGAAATGAGGATAGCATGAATAGCTTTGATCAACATTCCTTATGAAGGAAAATGGCATATATATATATATATATATATATATATTTCCTTGTTGTATAAATTGGGCAAAGATTAGTGATTGTATCTGTTTAAATAAGGTGATATGGAGGCTGTCAAATTAGTTCTATCTTCCACTTTGATTTTATTTTCACTTTGGTCCTGTATGAGTAACTAATCCAATTGAATTAAAATTTGGCTAGACTGACTATATTGAGCATTTCTCCATATATCTTGTTCAACCCACTAGAAATGAACACCTTTAATGACAATTGTGTCAATGATAGTATTACTAGTCCTCTAGATATGAAGTTGTTTTAAGCACAAAAATCCATTTAATAAATTAAGAATATCCTAAAATGGTGTGATCAAATGTTAATTGGTGATCAAATCAATAATTCTCTAAGCTCCCTACTTTTTTCCAATTACATATAGTGACTCCCCCTTGATTACCAACCATTGTATTCCCATATTATGAATGATTTGTAGGGATTTTGACAATCCGTGATTTCAAGAGGAACACTCTACCATATGACTTTATGAATAAAGAGGAGGACTCTTAAATATAAAGAGGTTTACATTGAAAATTAAATGAATTAGGGCGGAGAAGACTATTCAGCTCATAAGTTCCAACCTTGCAATATCACAAAGATCTCATTATTTTTCCTACACTTTATTTTTTTCACATTTATTAGTCCCTGCCCTTTGGGTTGGCAGGGACTATTAGCAATCATTTTTCTATTCTTCTATTAGTATGACACAAAAAACAAAGCATTTAACCAAAGTTTCAACAGTTTCATACAATTTTACAACTCGCATTTGTTTTTTAACTCTAGGTTTTAAGTTTGAAGCCTTATTTGGCCTCATATCGAGGCAAGCGGCTTCAAACTTAGGGAAAGGGAGGCTTGAAACTTAGTTAACATATATGTTGGAAGCCATATGAATTAATGATAAGTTTCAACTTAGCATTAATTCGAAACATTAAATGCTTAATATTTTTTTATGCATAACTCATAACCCCCTCTATGGTGAGGTGCCAACTCTATCTTTGGTGAGTTTCCAAATGTCCTTCCACTTGGTCACTTACATGTGGCTTGGCATCACTATAAGCATCATTGATAAGGATTTTGTTTCCTCCCCATTTCTCTTTCTCTTCGTCCTCACAGTTGATTACCCTCCTTGTTGGTTTCTCTTCTTCCTCCCTTGCAGTTGAAGTTGAAGACACCATCTTCTTCCTCCCTCACATTTGAAGACACCTTAACCTGATTTATCCATCCCCTTGCTCCTCCTTTTTCTCTGAGAGAGATGATCTCTGATACATACAACAAATAAATAGAGAAACACTGAATATGAGACATCACATCATGAAATAATAAGCTGCCACCACTCTTTGCATGCTCCTTCTTCAGAACTGGATTGTTGCCCCTCCTGGTTTACATACTTTGATAACTAGTTTCCCACACTCCTCCATGAAATACCCCTTGCACCTGCAATATTTCAAGGATAGAGAGCTTCCCCTTGCAATATGTGAAAAAGAGATTCCACTTGCAATATGTGGAGGAGAGAAGGGATCACTGTCACCAAGAATTGACTTCATGAAATAGAAGGTAAGTCAAATCAAATTTACCACTGACACTTCTGCATAATCCAGTTTGCTTCAATTTTACAGTGAATTTATGAGATAAAATATATTTGTGATTAAAAAAATATGAATATGTTGTTTTTAATTCAATTTTAAGTTATTCAAATGTTATTCATGGTAAAAGGAATTTGACAACAAATAGTTTTTTCGATTCTACATCATACAAATTGGAAAGAAGGGACTATTAGAAATCAATTTTCTATTATTCTATTAGTATGACACAAAAAATGAAGCATTTAACCAAATTTTCAATAGTTTCATACAATTTTACAACTCACGTTTGTTTTTTAACTCTAAGCTTTAAGTTTGAAGCCTTATTTGGCCCCATATCGAGGCAAGCGGCTTCAAACTTAGGGAAAGGGAGGCTTGAAACCTAGTTAACGGATATGTTGGAAGCCATATGAATTAATGCTAAGTTTCAACTTAGCATTAATTCGAAACATAAAATGCTTAATATTTTTCGATGCATAACTCATAACCCCCTCTCTGGTGAGGTGTCAAACATGTCTTTGGTGATCTGCCAAATTCCCTTCCACTTGGTCACTTGCATATGTATTGGCATCACTATAAGAATCCTTGCTAAGGATGTTGTCTCCTCCCCATTTCTCTTTATCTTCATCCTCTCAATTGATTACCCTCCTTATCGGTTTCTCTTCTTCCTCCCTTGTAGTTGAAGTTGAAGACACCTTATTCTTCTGTTAAGAACCCAAAGAGATCTATGAATATAATCACCACAAATATTGAATACACAATAGATCCACAGAGTAATATAGAAGAACAATATGCAAAATCTCTTTTATTACTATCAAACCCTTTAGGTAGGGCAACACCATACAATGGATCCTATTATGGAAGGGATCCTCTCCTGTTCACTTGCCTCTTCGATGGGGCTTCCTCCTAATGAGATTTAGCTCCAAACACAATATTTCTCTTCATATCCCATTACACTGCTTGAACCCCTTTATATAGTGCTACCATCACCTAAGAACATATAGAGGAGGAATCTTCTAGAAGTAGAACCTTCTAAGAAGTCCTCTTACATTTAGTATATCTAACTACCCATTTATTATATCTAACTACCATAGTGGGCCTTATTTAATAATACAATGGACCTAGTCCACCTTACATTGAATGACCTCCATTATTATCACTATGGGCCCTCTGGGCCCCCCCACTACCTCTCTAGCTACCTTGCATCTTTCTCCCTCACGGTTGAAGACACCTGAACCTGATTTATCCATCCCCTTGCTCCTCCTTTTTCTATGAGAGAGATGACCTCCCATGCATACAACAAATAAAATGAGCAACACCAAATATGAGACATCACATCATGAAAAAATAAGATGCCATCACTCTTTGCATGCTCCTGGTTCAGAACTAGACTGTTGCCCCTCCTGGTTTGCATACTTTGATAGCTAGTTTCCTGCACTTCTCCATGAAATAACCCTTGCACCTGCAATATGTCAAGGATAGAGAGCTTCCACCTGCAATATGTGGAGGAGAGAAGGGATCATTGTCACCAATAATTGACTTCATGAAATAGAAGGTAAGTCAAATCAAATTTACCACTTGCAATTCCACATAATCTATTTTGCTTCCATTTTATAGTGAATTTATGAGATAAAATATATTTGTGATAAAAAAAAAATCTAAAGATATTGTTTTTAATTCGCTCAAAATTATATTAAAGTATAATTTTTTTACAAAATCAAGGATCCATATAACTTTGGATCATTATGTTCATGCTCGACACATAAAGCGCCCACAACTGACCATAATAAGAACTATTAATCTTCAAAAAACCAAAAGGCAATAAACAACGCGAAAAAGTTTAACACTTCAAAATTACAAAACATAAAGTAAAGTCCACTAGCAGCGGAGATATAAACCAGATGCACTTTATCCTGAAGAAAATTCAAAGATGTTTATATGAGTAAGTGGTCCTCAAGCCCCACCTACCCATTGGTAGAAGGATAATCTATCTTTCGGTTCCAAGAGAGCTTGTTTAGATAATAAGTCTACCTCCTTATTGAAATCCCTGTAAATATGATGAAAGCTAATACCTTGAAAGAAGGTGGTTAGATCCTTGGTTTTATGCTTCCATCCTTTAATTTCAATGGCCTAAAGATTACTCTTTTGATTTAGCCAATCTATAATTACCTTGGAATCCCCTAGAATCTGAACTTTTTGGATAGACCACATAATGGCAAGAGTAAGTGTAGCCCAAACTCCCATAAGCTCTGCCTTTGTGTTGGTGCCTTCTCCACAGTTGATATACCATTTATAAATAGTCAACCCTAGTAATTTGATGATGGCACCAGCTCCACAACACTTGCCACCTGAAATAGTCGCACCATAAAAGAAAACAATAGAATAACCTTCTTGTTCAGTGATTGTGCACACTCTAATGGAGGCAGGTTTATGGGATTGGGCAAGCCAAGACTGAGACCCAAGAATCTTGTATACCACTGTATAAACTGAAGGTGACCTCTCCTCGAAAATATATTTGTTTCTCTCAAGCCAGATGTACCAACAAGTGAGAGCAGCCAGACTTTTAGAAATTGATTTATCCTTGGTCCAAATGGTAAAACAATCATTTATGGAGGCTCCATCCCAAGTTCTTTTTATCTTAAGGATTAATGTTAGTCTGTCCCAAACTGTCTTGGTGAATGTACAGTGAATGAGTAAGTGGTAAATATCTTCATACTCGTGTTTGCAAAGATAGCAAACCCGAGGTCCTTCCCAACCTTTTTTTGGAGAGCATCCCAAGTCAGAACCTTTTTTTCCACAGCCAACCAAATAAACAATTTTATCTTTAATTGAATGTTCCATTTCCAAATAGTTACCTTCCAACCACTCCTGAGCAGATAGTCCATGGTTGAGATAAGAGCACAATAAACATTTTTGACATAAATGTTCCTGGAAGAGTCCCCACCAGTCCATACAAGAGTGTCGTTTGTATCCCAGATAGATATGCCACTGCCTAGAAGTGCTCTTCGATATAGCTCCCACTCTGATGCTAAAATTCCCGCTAATCCCAACTCCTCACTGCTTAACCAATCCTTTGAATTAGAACCATCATTATGGGATACTGTCACTTGTGCCAAAACAATAATCCTCTTTTCTTTTAATTGTGTAATCAACGCTTCCAAAAGGATAATTCTGTCGCCCAGGCTAAGAATCTGATCCTTGCCAATGGAAATTAAGTGTCCCAATCCTAGACACCAACTCTTCCAGTAGAGGATCACATGTACTGTACTAGTGAGGCTACTCCAAATACTAGATGCAGAGTGTTGTTTGTGGGAGGCATGTATGTACCAATTGACCACAATAGTATTATATAAATGTTTACCCATTAAAACTTTATAGAAAATGTCATCCTCAGTCAATACTCTCCAAAGAGTATTAACCAATAATGTCGTATTAAATAGAGGAAGGTTCTAGAGTCCCCATCTGCCAAATTTATTTGGCCTATAAAGAATGTCCCATCTACATAAGTGAAATTGTTTTGTAGTCTTATTACTGCTCCAGATAAAATTGAACATCAATTTTCAAATCTTATTTAAATTTGTGCGCATAATGGTCTCCAAGAACATCCAGTATACAGGTTGGCTCTCTAGAACAACTTTAACTAAGACGAATCGACCACCCAATGATAGCCACTTGTTGCACCACAACCCAATCTTCTTTTCCATTTTTGTCACTAACTAATTCCAATATTCAGTCTTATAGGCCCCAGTCTTTAAGTAATAGCCCAAATATTTGAACCCAATTGAAAGATCAATAAAAGAATAAGGAAGAGGCTCCTTTAAAGGAGTCAGTTCTGCATCAGTTAGACCTCCATAATGAAAAGTAGTTTTAGAGTGGTTTATCAATAAGCCCGAAGCATTACAGAATAACTGAAGAATGTTGACGACCTCCATCCATTCTTTTAATGTCGCCTTAGTCATAATAAGGACGTCGTCCATAAACAGTAAGTGCATAATAATATTAATCAGTCTGGAAACCTTTATTCTTGTTAGAGTGCCCTCGTGAATGCTACTTTTCATTAAAAGACTGAGCCCTTCCATAACCAAGATGCACAGTAATGGAGATAATGGGCAACCTTAGCACAATCCCCTGCCACTTTTGAAGAAATTTGTCACCTCACCATTGAATAACACAACAAAGGATGAAGATGTAACACAACCCATGATCCAATTAGTCATCTCGATACCGAAACCCAAGTCAATATTAAGTGATCCCAGTCAATATAGTCATAAGCTTTCCTCAAGTCTAGTTTCAATACCAATGACTTTATATTCTTTTTCTTAATGCTATGAAGAATCTCATGAGCAGTTCCTATTGCATATTGTATCCTCCTACCCTGTAGGAACTCGAATTGTTCAGCAAAGAGTGATCTTGATAGGATCGGCTTAATCCGATTTGCAATTATTTTGGATATCACTTTATAGAAAAGGTTACACAAGGAAATCAAACAGAAATCATCGAAGGTAGCAGGTTTGTTTGCCTTTAGTATAAGAGTTAGGAAGGTTGAGTTTAGACTCCCAATAATGGTACCTTTATGTCTCGAATCCTCCACCAACTCAATGAGATCATCCCCAACTAAGTCAAAAAAGAAAATGAAGAATTCAGTCATCCAGTCGTCCGGCCCAGGACTCTTTTCTTTATTAAATTGAAATAAAATAGACTTTAGTTCCTCCAAAGTGACTGGGCTGAAAACAGGGCCAGTCTCCTCATCACTAACCATCTTGGGAAAGAGACTAGTTACCTTGAATTGTTCATTGGTATTAACAATAGGCGGGGCCTTATAAAAAATTTTGTAATATGATACCGCTTCATCCTTTATCGATCCCTAGTCTATAAGAGTGAAGCCATTTCCATCCATGATTTCCCATACATATTTTCGATTTCTATTGTGGCTTGCCACATTATGAAAATGCTTTGTATTATTGTCTCCACATTTTATCCATATCGCCCTGTTGTGTAGTCTCCAAGTCTCTTCAACATCACGTAATAGTTTGTTTCTTTTACTTTCCAGCATCTGAAGATGTAATTCTTCCCCCCTATTTGTGGAATCCCCAACAAGCTTCACACTTGTCTCCTTTATATCAGCTTCCAGGTTCTCTAGTTGAGATTGTTCCTTGCGCAAACTTCTTTATACCAGAGTTTAGTTTGGATTTTTAATTCCTTTAATTTCCACACTATTTTTCTCTGCCTATCACCTTCCGCCAAGAAACAAGGGTCTTTCCAAAATTTATGAACCAAAGCCACATAATCATCATCATGCAACCAATGAGAATTTAATTTAAATGGATAAGCCTTGTAAATAGGTGGAATTTCCAGTTGGCGTAGTACAGGGGCATGATCTGATATAAAGGGGTACTCAACCCAGGATTGGAATAATCCAACCTTAGCTAATAAACCTTCAGACACAAGACACCTGTCTAGACGCCACGCAATGGCTTCTTGACCAGAGCGCCCATTCCACCAAGTTGGGACCAATTTATTTGGTTTAACATCTATCAACGTTTTTGAAAGGAATAAATCTTTGTAGTAATCCTATGTCACAACAGGAGAAAAAGTGCCTCCCCAAGCCTCATCCGAAGAGATAATACTATTCAAATTTCCAGCAATAATCAATTTGTTGATGGATAAAATGCCACTATCTGCCATCGAGCTCTAGAAAAGTTTTCGATCCAGACATGGACCATAAATATTAAGTAAGGCAATATTCCTCTTGTTAATAATACACCTGCCTATTAACAAAATACCACCAATAGTAAGAAAAGGAATCAATTCATACAGATTTGGGTCCCAAGTGACCAATAAACCTCCCGAAGTACCCACAAAATTTACAACACTCGATACCCAAGAGGGACATAAATTGTGCATAAAATTTCTATATTTTTGTTCATGTACTAGGGTTTCCTATAGGAAGATGATTTTAGGGTGAGTTTGATCCAGAAGTATACAAAATGAGGAAGCTTTGAGGGTGCCTCCAATCCCTCTAATATTTAAAGTGATTAAAGCATCACTTAGCCCTCGCCAGGGCTTTCATTACTCTAAGGGCCCCACTATCAGTGGAGGGGAGAACTATGTCAATAGATTGTTTGGTTAGACCCACCAATCTTTTACATAAACTTCTAGTTTTAATAGGCGAATGCTCAATGTCAATGCCTCTAGACCAGGCAAATTCCTTTCCAGCCCCTTCAAAATTCTTATGTGAAGTAGTGGCTCCATTTCCCATTGAAGGTTCTAGGATAGCCTTGCTTAAATAGGTTGGCAACAAAAAAGTATCGTTTGAGTCTCTGATAAGGGAATTAGTGATTCTAGTACAACACTGAGCGTGGAATCACGCACCTCATATTCTTTGCAAAACGTCTCCACCAGAGTGTTTGACAAAGGTTCCAACGACGAAGGAGAAGAAACTAAGGTCCCAACACGAGTATGATGTTGTGGCGGGGATAAGGCCTAGATCAAATCAATAGGAGGAGGAATAGAAGGCTCCACTAGAATGAAGGGTAGGTTCTCCAGGACTATATCAGGGGGTGTATCAGGGAAAGTCAGCCCCGATGAGCTCAGTGGAACTAGAGCAGTAGTGTCCTTATCCCCCCCAAGTTGCCTCTTATCAAAGGATGTTGATAAATGTAACCAGTGTGAATTATCCAAGGCCTCCTTCTCCCAGAGTAACAAAGTTGAATATAAAGAAGGGAAAAGTCTTTGTAACTTACCAATGAGAGTCAAAAAATTATCTTGTTAGCTCCAAAGATCAACTCCATAATGTATAGTCTCGCTCCTAAAAGAATATGCTTCATCCATATAATCGGGTGGGTCCCTTTGCAACAAAGTATCCTCTGACAAATCATCAACCTCTTTACCAGCACAATCACGACAAAGGTGGCCCGTTCGGTGACACAAATTGCACTGAAAAGGAATACCAAGATAGTCTATCTTTTGGTTATATCTTCGTCTCCGCCATTCGATGTTAATGGCTTCCTGTAAACCGCAATGGATATCCATTTCCACTAGGATTTGACCCACCTTCCGCAAAGAATTAATAAGTAACTTGTTATCCATGGAAATAAACTTACCCAATGCATCACCTATAGCCCGTAAAGCTCCTTCGTTCCACAAGTGAAAAGGCAAACCCGATAGAAGCACCCACAAATGATGGTGTTGGAAATGTTTGATTGTCGGGTCAAAGGCAACCCGCCATCGTTTCAACATCAAGCTGCTGCCGCCAAAAACCCACTATGATTTCAATAACAAAGTCGCATCTCTGACATTCTACAAATAAAACCAAGCCACTCTTTAGTGAGGTAAAGGACCCAGGCTCATAACCTAGAAGCGGAGTCCAGTGTTTTATAACCCATGCCGAGACAGGTCCCTTACTAAGATAGTTATAGGATAGTCTTCCTATTAGACCACAGAGGGCAATCTTGCAAGCCTCTTCCAAGCCCACATCCGGACCTAAGACCAAACGCTTAGCCTCTTGTTCACTTTCCATAGCTTCCTCTAAACAATATTCGGGTGCAACTATTTGTGGGTTTTTCTCTGTCCCACCGGTGAGAAAACCTCTTTTGAGCCTACGGGAGGTATGTTAATAGATTGTGTCTCAATAGCAGGTTGAGAATGAGTATCAGTTGCAGGGTGAGAGACCAAGGAACTAGACGAAGGATCAGAATAACGGTTGAATGTAAAGCCTAGGACGGGAGACGACGTAAACACACAGGGGAATAATGACTTCGGTGCACCTTCCAAGACATCTTCCTTGGAGTAAAGACCCAAATTCTTCCAAGAAACCTCGTCATCGACATTCATAAGTGCCATGACGTTTCTATCTAAGTCATTATGGAGAAGGGAGCTCATAAAACGTCACCTGTAAACCACTATACTCTGACCACTGAGAACTGACGCTAGTCTAGTTTCCTAGAACGGAAAGTTAATACAAAGGGTGGGCCCAAGACCCAAAGGAACAATTGTCCAACAAATAATAAATACCATTAAAACTAGAATGAAAGGTAATGACGCCAAGAGAACGTGAGGAATGAGACCCGGGTTTAAAGTAAGTGAGTTGATGAAGGTGCAGGGGCTTAACCCCTAGAACCCCAACGAAGAACTCAACCAATTACTTAAGAAAATAGCCCTCAAGAGTCCTCCAGTCCAGTCGATGCTTCGAGCTGTAACCATGTCGGCCAATCCTCTGTCATTGCTAGTGCGCAACCGACCTTCCTAATTCAAAAATCCCATTCTCGCCCCATCCCATTCCTAATACTAGTATTTTGCCTCCCTCTCTCTCTCCCATGCAACTTGACACATCACATTCCATGTATGTAAATACATGCAAGCTCTATACACCAACCAATCTACACTTAAATTGATTTTCTTTTTTCTTTCTAACTTAATTGGTTTTCTTAATGTAAACTATGGTATGCATGCATAGCTAAGAGCATTAGTGCATGCATCCAATCTAAAATAACAAGAAGTAGATCATGTGCATAATGACACTAATACACTAACAATACACTAACAAGTGATGCATGCACCTTAGTCTCTACTTTCAATTCTTTCAATTGCAACTTGGATCTCTTAGAATTAATGTTAGAAAGTTTTATGATTGATGTCAATTGCAACTTGGATCTCTTAGAATTAATGTTAGAAAGTTTGATGATTGATGTGTGGTTAGCACTTTATGAATCAGTAAAATTCGGTAAAGTTTTTACACTTATAAATATGTATCGATCCTTAATTTTTTTCTTATTTATTGTACTTTCTTATTAAAATTATTTAATTATTTTATGAGTATCTCATTCTTTTACACCCTTATGTCAACGACTTCTAAATTATAAAATTTTGATTTTACAAAACATATTTACATTTGCTAAAACAAAAATAAAGAAACTATAAGCAAGGAATATGTTACTCTGAGGCTATTGTTTGGTAGTATGGTATGTTATTTATGATTAACTATTAATGTAATAAATTTGAATGATTAAAGAAAAAACAATATTCTTATTGAATTTAAATTTAATACTTACATACATTCAATTTTTAATTTATAACTTATTATTGTATAATTTACAATTAGTTCTTCAATATAAATATATTATAGTAAATATATATAATTTACTACTACACATATTTAAAATATGTGTATTATTCAAAGTAAATTATTGAAATGATATGAAAACAAAACGTGCATAAATACACTTTTCTTAGATACAAATTCATGATATATGACACCATACATAACTAAGAAAATGAACCATTAAAAGTGATTTTTCCTAGTCACAAGATGCTTGGATGGAGTTGCTCAAATTCAACACGGAATAATGCATTGAAACACCTTATATCACAAAAAAATGTGCCTCGTAAGACATACCACCTTATGCAATAAAAAACATGCTTAGATCACTCCTTATTTAGCTATTTAGCTAGAACATGCCTCGTAAAACCACCTATTGTGTTGAGAATAACACCAACAACAAAAAATTATTGAAATGAGAGTACGCACTAAGATACATATGGCTATCATTTGGAAAATGAGAATTTGAAAAAAAGAGAAAGAATAACTTTAAACGAGACAATTTATACCAATAAAATGATAGTCTTAACCTTAAAATGGAGTGGATATAACATGGCAGCCATAGCCCTAACATAAAGGCATACCTTTTCTAAAACAAATTGTCATTGGAAGCAACTAATCTCTATAAGAAATCCATGCTACAAGGAACCAACATAAAAGTAATGATCTTGACTTTAAAATGGAGCAAATGAATGTACCAAATAAAATGTGCAACTTATCTTTATAGCAAAACCATGCTGTCATTTTACTTCCCAAAAGAGTACACATAAAGAGTGCCCAGTCTACGTATAAATTGTTTCGTAAAAGAGACTTCGTCTTCTTGTGTTGAAACACATTAGTTAAAACACCCCTCCATTTCAAATAACAAAATTATATTAGAAACAAAAAAATTCCTTTAAAATATTATGGTGTGTATAAAAACAAATACTTTAAAAAATAGTATGGTGTGGATAAAAACAAATAACTTAAAAAAACAAATTTAAGTATTCAAATCTCCCAAAAAAAAAATTGCAAATAAATATTAGAAAGGAAAAATTCCCTATGGTGTGTATAAAAACAAATAATTTAAAAAATATTATGATGTTAATAAAAACAAATAAGTTAAAAAACAAATTTAAGTATTCAAATCTCAAAAAAAAAAAGAAATTGCAAATAAATATTAGAAAGGAAAAATTCCCTATGGTGTGTATAAAAACAAATAATTAAAAAAATATTATGATGTTAATAAAAACAAATAAGTTCCCCGTATGGGGTGACAGTTGGGGAAGGAATGACATTTGGCTTCCACTTAAGACGCGGTTTAAATGACAGAGGCCATCCATTTAACGCCAGCCCTACGGATGCAGGGTAGCCATTATCGCTCTGCGATGGGAGGTCTAGCCGAGCGAGCGAGCATTAACGCGATGGGAGGTCTCGACGGCGAGTGCATTGGTAAATNCATGTAATGTAAAGTACCTCTACCGACATGCTTGTCACCATGTAAATAATTGAAATAAGCATTTTTCACATCACTTTGTCACTTCATACCTCTACCGACATGAAGTGACAATGATAGTATTACTAGTATTACTTACATGTGGTACTAAAGACCCTTGCATGACATGATAAAGTGAGTACTTACATGTGTGGTGTGTCAACTAAATATTGTAGGTCGTTTATTTTGGCACAAATATATAAATAACATATTTGATTTTGTTGCGTGTTAGGGTTATTCTCTTGGTTATGGTACAACTCCTCATCATTATTTTACTTTGGCAGCGTGTTATTTTATATTTATATTTACTCCTCATTAATATTATATCATCATTATTTTACTTTGGTATGAAAAGGATTGGGATTCTCCTAGGGGCTTGATTATGCCATGAACAATTGGGTGGAAGCATTTGCTAAGATCATGTAGTTTGTGATATTTAAAAAAAAAACAAATATTATTCTTATTTTGAAGATTTATTTATTATGTTTCACGATAAGGTTTGTTAGATAAGTTGAATATTTGAAGAATTTCATATCTTTTATTTAATAATTTTTTTCTATTTATTTGAATCTTGGTTTATTGGTGGTTTTCTGGTGTGTTTTGTAAAGACATGATTCCGTTGTCTCAAACCCCTTTAAAGTCATGGGCTTTGTTAACAAAGTTATCAACTTAACGAGAACTATCCAAGTTGTTTTCTAGAGGTCGAATTTTTACCCTCAAATAAAAAAGTGGTGCTACCGATTGCACCATTTTGGGGGGGTGGTTAAAATTCTGACTTGTTTGAAATCGCAACCTTGAGAATTGATACCATTGCAGATAGAAATGTTAAAATTGACATTTAAATCGAAAAGTGATGTTACCTAGTAGCATTGAGATTTTTTTGTAGTTAAAATTACGACCTAATTGAAATCGTGGTCTAGACGACTTCTACCATCCCAGCTAAAAGCCTCATAATATACTCCTAAATAGTTACTTCAAAAATTATTTATTAAGTTAATTATAGTTTTTTATAAAAAGAACATATATGGGAAAGGAAAAAACTCCGCAAACATGTTTGTTTAAAAAAACAAAAAAAAAATGCATTTAAAAAAAATCATAATTCAATTTTGTTTTGGGAAAAATTCAAAAAAAACTTAACATTAAAAAAAATTTAAATGTTTGTTTTTTTAAACCAAAAAAACTAAATTTAAAAGAATTTTTAAGCAAAACAAATTTAATAAAAACAAGTTTTAGAAGAATGTTTTTAAAAATAAATTAAAAAATAATAAACAAATTCACTCAAAATACAACAAAAACATAAAAATAATTAAAAAAAAAAATACCAAACACAATTTAAAACAAAAAAAAATTATAACCTACAAATTAAGTAAATTAATTAAGAAAACGAAAAAAAATATATGAAAATTTGAGGAGAGGGTAATGTTGAGCATCACCTCCCCCCATAACTCCATGAATTATTATTCATGGAGAAATAATTCATGGAGTTATGGGAAGGGGGTGATGCCCAACATCTCCCCCTTCCCATATCCTCATGTGGGGGGGCTATGCCCCAAATCGCCCCCTTCCCATATCCTCATGGGGGGGCTATGCCACAAATCACCCTCTTCCCATATCCTCATAGAATTCCATGAGGATATGAGAAGGGAAAATGCGGGGCATACCCCCCCCCCCTTCCCCATAAATACATGCATTAACCCCATTTAAATGTGTGGAGTTATGGGGAGGAGGGAGCAATGTGATGTCGGGGGGGGAGGGTGATGCCTAGCATCGCCCCCTCCTCCCCATAAATCCACGCATTAAATGAGTGGATATATGGGGAAGTTGGGCCACCTCCCCATATTCTCATGGAATTAATGTGTAGAGTTATGGGGAGGGGGGAGGGGAAGCAACACACCCTCCCCATATCTTCATGGAATTAATGTGTGGAGTTATGGGGGGGGTGATGCCCGCATATCCCTCTTAATGTGTGGCGTTATGGGGGGGTGATGCCCGCATAGTTGCGTGGAGTTGAGAATTGACACCATTGCAGATAGAAATGTTAAAATTGACCTTTAAATCGAAAAGTGATGTTACCTAGAAGCATTGTGATTTTTTTTGTAGTTAAAATTACAACCTAATTGAAATCGTGGTCTAGACGACTTCTACCATCACATATAAAAGCCTCATAATATACTCCTAAATAGTTACTTCAAAAATTATTTATTAAGTTAATTACAGTTTTTATAAAAAGAACATAACTGGGAAAGGAAAAAACTATGCAAACATGTTTGTTTAAAAAAACGAAAAATAAA
>ML814755.1:72740-89204 GCA_009831015.1 Picea engelmannii | reverse complement strand
GAGGGTTTCCTTCTAGGGCAAAAAACCCTAACATAATCTCTACCGTTAGATCTGCGACCTTATAATGAACGGTCCAGATTTACAATGAAATTACAATATACTTTTACAAGGCAATTTTTGCTTTGGGAGCTTTACTCCCGAACCCCCGCTTGCCCCCAGACCCCCCAGCCGGGGGGATAGCACCCTCGGACCCCGTAGAGGGGGTAACCCCCCCTTTGCACTCCCCCGCGTGGAAGAGTGTACATACTTCTGGGGTGTAAATACTTCATGGGATATAAACATGGATGAAAGCAAGGACCTCTGAATCAGGAAGATAATCAGGCTCCACAACCAACAAGATGAACCAGATGAATAGCTGCAGAAATTTGTTTGGGATCTAGGAGGGTTTCCAAAGTTGCGAGAGGAAGCTCATGAGCAAGAGCTCATGAATTTTGCAGCTGAGGAGTATGATGCAGGAGCATCTCTCCACGTCAGCCATCCATCCATCCAGCCACGTCAACGCGTACATTCAAAGTTGAAGAGAGGCGGATCCCTCGTCTTCCATTTTTTGAATTTGAATGTAATTAATGTTGTAGGTTGTTCAGCCATGGAGCCATGCCTTTGTGCAGGCATTAGAGTAGGTAGGACTTTAATGTTTGTATGGTTGAGATTTAGATCCATATGGTGGACTAGACAACCCATTCAATGTAATTGAATAGGGTAGGTAGATTGGAGGGAAGAGCTCGAAGATCCCCCTCATGTAAAAGATCAATTTCGATCTCATTTTGAGGGGAGTTGGTAGAGAGAGAGAGTTGGGAAGAGAGAGAGTTTGCGAGTAGAGAGCAGAAGAGAAGGAGCCGAGACCTTGTTACAGGTCGTGCTCAGGAACACCTTATATAAACAGGCATTTTCCATTTTAATATGAAAAACAATTTTTCCTGCATATTTCCATGTTAAATGAATGTCTGTGAGTGTTCTTTATATGTTGTGAATGTATGTTATGTTTATGCATTTGCAGGAGTTGTTTTGGTATCAAGCTTGAGAGGTCTTTGAGGCTTCACACCAGGAGGGTGTGACAAAACGCTGAGGGTTCTGATAGCCATGCACAGAGGTTGCATTTCTGAACTCTGCAGAGTCAGAAAGAGACGTGCCAGGTGGGAACAGAAGTTGAAATCAACAACTCGGAAGAAATACCTGTGAGGTTGTTGAATACCTAAGAAGGCAAGGTTGTGGAGAAGAACACAGTTGCAGACCAGAATCTCTGAGGAGTTTTGTGAAGCTCTGCCAAGTGGGCATTGAGCACATGCATAGTGATGCATTGACAAGAACTCTGCTGTGAGTTCAGACAGGAGAACCAGAATCACTAAGGATTCTGAGAGCTCTTCCAGGAGGGCATTGAGCAGGTACAAAGGGTGCACAAAAGAGGACAGAACTATTGGACGTTTTGTAAGAAGATACTCTGCCAGGTGGGCATTGAGTAGGTGTGCAGATAGGCATAGGAGAAAAGAACTCTTTGAGTTCTGAATTTGAAGAAGAGTCTAAGGAAAGGGACCTTCACAGGGTTGTTGAACACCCTGCAGACTCAACAAGAGGTTGCTTGAGTAGAAGAATAGCCAGGAGGGTATCACATTCTCCAGAAGCAGGAGAAAGGAAGAAGGATTTATTTCCTTAGAGATCTGAGTGTTTGAGAAGCTCAGGAGAGATAGAACTTTCTATGCGTGAAGACTCTACAGAGGCACAAAAGTCAAAGAATCCCTTGGGGATTCGAAGGATAAGCTCATGAGGAGCAATGCTTTCAGCGCATGGAGCCGCAATTGCAAGGAGTGCAGAAGTCGCAGAACTCTTTGAAGAGTTCAAAGTTCCCAAAGCTTAGGAGGGACAATGTTTTCATATACGCGCGGGGGGGACTCAAGTTGAAGAGTTCGTAGAGAAGAAAGAAGGAAAATGTCAAGGCATTTAGTCTTGGAGAAAACTTCCAAGCATTGGAAGATTACGCCAAAGCTCTGGAGGAGCAACAACTGTCGTCCGATCAGATTGTAGAGAGATCTAGACCGTTGAGAGTTTTCACGTCCAGGGAGCAGCAGGAGGATCGCACAAGGAGAACGGATCTGGACCGTCGGATCTTGATCCAAATACCCGTCAGTCGTTGGATCTGACAGGAGCTGCGGGGGGTTTAAAGCCTTCATGAACAGGGAGAAGAAAGTCCCAAAAGAGTTGTCTTATTGGGATATCGTAAGTCCTGAGGGCAGGAGATCGGGAATATCCAGGATGAAAACCCTGAAACAGATCTGAACCGTCCATCAGTTGGGATACGTCGCGGAGATCGGGAGCCGTTGGAATTTTGGAATTTTGGGGATCAAAGGGACAAGATGCCGGGACATTTCGGCATTTGATTTCGCAAAATTGCGAAATGATTGAGGACTGTCCATCATAGGAAGACACATGGTGAAAATCCAAGAATTCGGGAAAAATCCCGATAGGAGAGCCATTTCGGCATTTCGGGATTCAACGTTTCACGAATCCTGAGGACAAGAAGCACACGCATTTCAAATCCGCAAAGTCTGAAACCCCGACAAGGTGGAAAGCTCCGTTGTGGGGCCAACTGACGTCATCTTGTCATATTGGAGGTCGGGAATCGTAACTTCGGGAGTTCCGAGGGAAAGAACCCATAGGAATTTCAGTGTTTGAAAACCCGAAATCACGAAATGGATGTGGACCGTCCATATTGAAGGGACATGTGAAAAAAATCAAGGCCTTCGAAAAAAATCCCGATAGGAAAGTCCATCGGCATATTGGGTTTCGACATTTCGCGAATCCTGAAGATAGGAGATCCGCGCATTTCGGAACCGCGAAGTCTGAAATCGTGAAATGAATGTGGGCCATCCATCTTGAGGGGACGCATGGAAACAATCTAGACTTTCGGGGTAAATCTCGAAAGGGAAGCCATTTTGGGAAATCGGGATTCGGAGGATCGGGAATCCCGAGGACAAAGTGTCCATGCATTTCGGCATTTGAAAGGCCGAAATCGTGAAAGACATAGGACTGTGGTCATATGGAATAGTGGTCACATGGACCAGGAGATAGCCATGGGGGCTAAACACTATTGAAGCCATTTTGGCATTTCAGGATTTCGGTGATCGGGAGGTCGAGAAGACAGGGGATTCTCGTCATCGAGAATTAGCAAACCCCGAAGCCCGAAATCACATTTCCTGTGGGGAAATTGTTCATGGTCGTGTTCGGGGCCGTGAGAGAAAATAAAGGACCTGTGGATTGATTCATGCATGATTCCAGTAGGAGTCTAAAGAGTCGCTTCAGCTCATGAGCTAGACAAAACGATCCTGTGAGCGGACTAAGAGGGTGTCTGTGTCATTGCGCTACTCCCAGTTGGTTGATTCTGTGCTATAGCCATTCTAGTATTATCTATCAGGTTGTTTGTTCTCGTTGAAGAGCCTACTTCAACCCTGTCCTTAGGCATGGAGGATTGCACTGTGAGTGGTCTTGTGACTGCTTTTGATATTGAAAACTACCATTGCGCAGGCCAGTCTTTAACTATCCAGTCCACTTCTTCTTTGGTGATGCAATACTGCATCTCTAGCCATACCTTCCTTGGATCCCTTGCAGCTTGGATCCACATGTGGTGTTAGGATTCCTAGGGTCTTTTGGACGCAAGCCTAGTTTGAGTAAAGACCTATTTTTGGAAGAAGATACCTAATTTTGGAGCACGCACAATAACTGGCAAAAAAGAAACATGCAAAGAAAGGAGGAAAAGCCACGTGCAAGGAGGCAAACAAGCCTAACCATATTAGGTTTAGGGTTTTTGATAATGATTGTAATGGCTATAAGCATGAAAAATAGTATAAATAAGAACCTAGGAGGTCTAGGTCGGGGATGGTTCTTATTTTTGTTTTGGTGAGTTAGTCAGTTCGATACTATTAAGAAGTTGAGGGACTGTCAATTGTAATAAGGAGGTATAAGAGTCGAGTAAGGTATATTTTGACGATTAGATCACAGGATGAGGAGCCTGGTGTGATATAGTCCTCCTCGCATAGGGTCCTTAACCTCATTAGGATTGCATGATTGAATATGTAATGCGCGTAGCACCAGATTTTGCATCAGACTAAATAAAAAGAAGAGAATCCAAATCTTTGTGGACGTAGCCCACAAATATTTGGATTCTCTTTCTTTCTGCGCAGGGGGTCACTGTGTATTTTCTTGTTGCTATGATGTGGCCTTTGGTCCTGCTTGGATACGTAATTGTTGGAGATTCTCATGTAATTCTATGATCTTGGTCATGATCTCTTCACTTCCACCTCTACAATGCGTACCAGTTCTTCCCCCCTATATTGTACTTTGTCTGCGACTAGCTCTGTATCAGCCTTGGTTAGAGTAATGACTAGGCATTTTGTGTCATACTTCCTATTCTTGCGTGCCTCTTTTTCCTACGTTGATTTTCTTATTGTCTGTGAGGGTTGCGCCCTACTTATTGTGCCATGGAACCTCTCTTCTTCAGCCTATGGAGTATCCTTCTTTCTAGTCTGTGGTTGGTTTCCTGTCCTTTTTGTTGTTGTTGTTCTCCTTGGTCATTTCGGTACTGCGCTACTCCCGGTTGGTTGATTTTTTGTTGTAGCCATTCTAGTATTATCTATCGGGTTGTTTTTTCTCGTTGAAGAGCCTGCTTCAGCCTTGTCCTTAGGCCTGAAGGATTACACCATGAGTGGCCTTGTGACTTCTTTTGATAATAACAACTTCCACTGTGCAGGCTAGTCTTTAACTATCCAGTCCACTTCTTCTTTGGTGACGCAATATTGCATCTCTAGCCATACATTCTTTGGATCCCTTGCAACTTGGATCCACATGTGGTGTCAGGATTCCTGGGGCCTATTGGACGTAGGCCTAGTTTGAGGAAAGACCTATTTTTGGAAGAAGAGACCTAATTTTGGAGCTCGCACAATAACTGGCAAAAAAGTAGCATGCGAAAAAAGGAGGAAAAGCAGCATGTAAGAAAAAAATCCACATTCAAGGAGGCATACAAGCCTAACCATATTAGGTTTAGGGTTTTTGATAAGGATTGTAACGGCTATAAGCCTTAAAAATAGTATAAATAATAACCTAGGAGGTCTAGGTCGGGGGTGGTTCTTGTTTTTGTTTTGGTGAGTTAGTCAGTTCGATCCCATTGAGAATTTGAGGGACTATCAATTGTAATAAGGATGTAGAAGAGTTGAGTAAGGTATATTTTGAGGGTTATATCACAGGCTAAGGATCTTGGTGTGATCTAGTCCTCTTCAAAGAGGTTCCTTAATCTCATGAGGATTGTATGATTGAATATGTAATGTGCGTAGAACCAGATTTTTCAACAGGCTAAATAAAAGAGAAGAGAAGCCAAATCTTTGTGGACGTAGCCCAGGAGGGGGTGAATCATGGTAATTTTTTTTTTATATGTGATGTCTATTGAATTCTTACTTCTTTTTAATGGTTATCTTATGAATGAATGATTAACTAGATGTACTAGCATGCGTGCATGAGGCTAAAGATGAATGAATCTTAGGAATACCTAAATCAGTAACAAGTTTAATGCATAAAGAAAGATAGAATACACTTTCATATCCCCACTCATTCCTAGACTACAAATACCTAGGTATTGCAGTCACCCATAGACAAACCCACTTCTTCCTTAATAGTGTTTCCTTCTGACTTACCAGGAGGGTCAATAGTTTTGGAGGGTTTTGTTGGAAACCTGTTCATATATGAACCTGGGTCAACCCAAGAAGAAGAAGAAGGGATATCTACCCTAGAAGGCCCCCGATATTAAGGAATAAGTAGATAAAATACTCAATGTTGGTTTCATCTACTCGGTGCCCTTGATCGAATGGGTGTCCAACCTTGTTCCCATCGATAAAAAAACAAGGAATCGTCTGCATATGTACAGATTTTAGGGACCTGAACAAGGCATGTCCTAAAGATAAATTCCCTACTCCTTTCATTGACCAAATTCTTGACGAGTGTGTGGGAAGAGAATTCTTTTCCTTTATGGATTTATTTTTCAGGGTATAATCAAATTCAGATCAAACCTGAGGATCAACACAAGACATTGTTTAATTGTCCTTGGGGTACCTTTGCATATCGGAAAATGACTTTCAATATTAAAAACGCCAGAGAGACCTTCCAACATGCCATGACATTTTCATTTCATGATCTTAAGCATATCATCGAAGATTATCTAGATGATCTCCTTTCTCACTATCTCAAGAGGTAGATCACTCAACTCACCTTCGACTAGTATTTGAGATATTTTGTTATTCCTCTAAACCCTCACAAGTGCATCTTTTGTGTTAGTTATGGTCATATTTTAGGATTCATAGTGTCTAAGCATGGGATCATGGTGGATCCTATGAAGGTTGAGTAAATACTTTGGTTTCCTCCCCCGCACAACATTCGACAACTTCAAGGTTTACAGGGGAAGGTTAGCTTCCTGCATTGTTTCATAGTAAACTATGTCAAATTAACTAAAGGTTTCATGCATATTTTGAAGAAGGACACTTTGTTTATATGGGATGAGTGAGCCCAGGAATCCTTCGATGCTCTTAAGGAAGCCTTAGTATCAGTGCCTCTGTTGAACCCCCCAAACTATAGTAGAGATTATTTTCTTTATATCGCCACATCCGAAGGGACAATTGGTATGGTGTTGGTTCAGGAGGACGATGAGATCCATGAGCACATTGTTTACTATCTCAGTCGAAACATGGCTGGTCCTGAACTTAAATAATATGATGTAGATAAGTTGGCCTTGGTCACTGTACATGTGGTTCAGAGATTATGGCATTATACCTTACTTTGAAAAACTATCGTAGTTTTGGATATCAATCCATTTCAATACATCCTTACTAGACATATCATAGGGGGGAAATACAATAAGTGGATTTTTATTCTATAGGAATTTGATCTCGATTTTCCTTCTGTGAAATCTAAGAAATCACTATTTTTTTTGAATTGATGTCAGACTTCCCTAGACTAGATGAGGACATTTTTCATGATGATTCGTTCACAGATGAACATATTTTCCTTATCTCATATTCAGACCCCTAGTATGGATACATTTTTATCTAACTTCAAACCTTGAATCTACCCTAGCATCTATTGAGAGATGATCAACGATGTATACATCATCAGGCTAAGAACTACCTTATTATCGGTGACACTTTGTATCGTCAAGGGGTGGATAATATTTTGTGTCATTTCTTGACTCGTGAGGGAGAGAAAGTTGTTCTCAATGAATTTCATAGTAGGGTGTGTGGTGGTCATTCATTCGGGCTTGCGATAACCTAAAAGATATTGTGAGCTGGTTATTTTTGGCCTTCAATTTTTAAATATTGTGTTGAAGTGATCAAGAAGTTT
Source organism: Picea engelmannii (assembly GCA_009831015.1). Classification (NCBI taxonomy): domain Eukaryota; kingdom Viridiplantae; phylum Streptophyta; class Pinopsida; order Pinales; family Pinaceae; genus Picea; species Picea engelmannii. The sequence goes on along the minus strand of ML814755.1, from coordinate 81,833 downwards.
CACCCTTGCAAGGTGTTCACTTGGAAAATGCACTCTCACCTAGCCCCTCTTCACCCAGACATCACCATTCCCTTCACCAAGTGAGGGTGTATTTTATGGACTACAACCCAACCTCGGTTGGGGGGGAACCAACATATTATCATGGTCGTGGATTATTTTACTAAATGGGAAGAGGCCATGTATACCATTAAATCCAATGGTAAGACTACAACATTCTTTATGTTCAACTAGATTATAGCCTGGTTCAAAATCCCAAAAGATATTATCATTGATCATGGCAGTCACTTTCAGAATGAAATGATGAAGGAGTTAGCATCAAAATTGGGGTTTAAACATGGTCATTATTCCCCTTATTATCCCCAAGAAAATGGATAGGTAGAGGCGGTGAATAAATCTCTTAATACCATTTTGCAAAAAACTATCAGCCAGAGTAAATCTAACTAGAATGTGATGCTTTAACTTGTGTAACGACCCCTCCATTACGACATCAAAATAAGTGAGTATCGTAGAGATAAAAAAATTGAAACAATTATTAGGAAAAGTGATATGCGACAATGACATACATTACTAAATACACATTCAAATCTCATCACATCACTACACAACAAGAATTCGAATACAACATCCTATTAATTAAGATCAACCATATCACATGATGATCACATAATATATCCACCCACCCAACCTATCTTGCAAGGTTAGGACCTCCAAGACACATAATCAATGTTCAAGTCTAGGATTCATCTGATTGATTTTGACCATTTAAGGTCTCAGAACTGGTGACTGTTCTAAGGAACAATGAGGTATATAATTCCCTTAACCACAATCCTATTATGAAATTCAAGACTAATTTCAACAACAATACTTAATCATAATTTTTCGAGGCACAATAGAATAATCTACATCGCATAAACAATTGTTATAGAAAAATTCTCATGTACTTAGCAAGAACATTTTATAACACTTATCATGAATCATAAAAATAAATTCCACTTAACACACATGCATTGAATCCACACATAGGTTCTCTAGACAAAAGGTACTAAAATTTTCATACAATACACATAAAAATCCTATCAAAAAATAATCAATTTTGTTTCAAGTTAAACTCACAATTTCATTTAATTCATAACTCTAACACCATGTCAGCAACAATTCTTAATTGGTAAAAGTTGATTCGTGATTCCATAAATATAAAGAAAACCTTATGTGCATACCTAACACGATTAATCAATCTCATTAAGTTTATAATGTATCCTTTAATTATAACTTGAAATTCTTAAAGAGTATCCAATTTTTTTTCTTTTACTATAATAAAAGATATCCTAAGTTAAATTGATGTTGAAATTCTTAACCATTATTCCTAAATGAGTATCATTATCATTACTATTATTTTTATAATAACCTTAATTATTCCTTCTAACAGTGCATCACTCCTTATCACTAAGAGTTTTACTATATCCATAATCCAATTGGATGTGCTCTAAGCTTTTAATATAGAAGATCCTAAAACAAACTTGATATAGTTGTTCACTCAAACTTTCCTTTTTAAAATAACAACTGTGCAAAAACCTAAGTTGATTTCAGCTTGGTATAACCATTGACCACAACCATGTAAGTTCTAAAGACCCATGTTTGCAAAGTTAATAGATTGTGACCCTACAAATTTTTATTATCGGGATTACCAAATGGGTAGGCAGTGCCCCAATCCATTTTCAAAACCATCACTCGAAAATTAATTTGGTAGGGACATTAAGCTTAGTTCCATAATTACAACCATTTCAACCTTGATTAAATTTCCTAATAAAATTTAATTGCAAATTACTTTTACAACGATTGTATAACGATCTATGTTCTAGGATTTCTAATTTAAATTGTAGAGACCCAAAGAAATTCAATAAAAAATGCGATTCAATTTTTAAACTACAACAACTCTATCGAATTAAAATTTTGAAGAAGTAAGATTCAAGGCAAAGATTATGCAACTCTATTTTTTCCGAAAATACAAACAAATTGTATAGTAACCCAGCGAAACTCAAATTCTCAGACATGTAACAACTAGAAAGTGACCCTATACATTCTCTAATTCACTGAATTGCACATAATTTAGATATCCATACAGATTTTCTAAATTTAGGAATTAGAATTTGATTTGGCAGCAATCAGGTGACATTCACCAAATCGGTTAAGTAACTACTCGGCGGTAATCAATAACTCTGAAATCAGACATTAAATTTTTAGTTTGCAATGAGCAAACAAAATCCTGAATTCTAGGTTGGAAATGAGTTTGGCAGGAAACATCGAACTCGAAATTAGGGTTAAAATTTTATTTGGGAGATACAACAAGAAACAAAGTTATCAAACCTCCTGAATATCACACTCAAAAATTAAGATTTGAATTCTACGAAAATGGATAATTACTAATGATTTTTTACTCGAGGGAAGTCTCGCTGTGAAATATTTACAGTGGTCGTACACATATAATCTCGACTATAGCAATCCATACATTCCATACCTATAAAGTTTTAATACTGCGGAATATATTAAACATGAGTGTGCTACACATAAGAACTGCAAACAATATTTCGGCGACCATACAAGTAAATTTATGAGCTGAAAATAATTCGTAGAGATCATAACAATTTTCAAATTCGAAAAAATATTAATCTACGGCGACCACATGAGGTTCTAATTTCATATTTGAAAAATGAATATATAGAGACTCTACAAATTTCTAAACCGATGGAACTTCCAATAAATTTGGCAAGACCACACGAAATTAAATTCGGTATTGCCATTGAATTGTACAAAGATTTTAGCAAATTTAGTTTAGGGTTGCAAATTTGAATCTGATAGAGACCCTAACAATTTCAAAAAATCGACGTGCATATTATTTGACAGCGAACCAACAAATTCAGTGTTATGGGTATATAAATTAATTGGGCTGCAAATAAATAAATTCGAAGTTCCAAATTGTAAACTTATGTGACAGCGAACCATAATATCGAAGTTCTGGGTTGTAGTTAATTTCTGAAAATTAGGAGCTGCAATTTAATTTGGCAGCGTTCATAACAATTAAACTCCAGAAATTTTATGTTGAATTATGCAACGCCTATACATAAATTCTATTTTTCAGAACTACAAATTAATTTTGCTGCGTCTAATACAAGTTCTAAATTCTGGATTGAGAGATAGATTTTTAAAGACATTAAGAAATTTTAAACTCATAATTTACAAAACTTTCACAACTATTCATAAAAATCAAAATCAGGGTCTAAAATTTCATATGGCAATGAATAAGAATCCTCAAAATTTATGTGTTGCAAAAAAGTTTGGCAACGAAATCACAAAATTCTAAAGTCCATATTTTCAAAGTGTTTCCGCAGCAGCTATACCAAATTCTATTTTCCAGACTTGTAAATGATTCGGCAACAACTATATAAAATTCTAATTCCTAGAATTATGACAAGGTTCTACAACAATAATAAAATCTAATATATATAAATTAACTCTTGCTACAATACAATTTCAGAAATAAAATACCAAAACCATTGAAGATGTCCTTCAGTAACTTGTGTTCCTTCTTTACTCTTGCTTTCTAATCACAGAGACTTCACTGGTACCTCCCATCCAATACTAGGGGTACTCTTCTTCCCCCTTGGTCCCCTAAACGCAAAGGGACCACACACAAGAAACCAACAAAAAATAGCTCCAAGGCTTGCCTCGCAAGGTAGATCTTCCACTCTTTCTACAAGCTTGGTATCCCAACTCTCACAAGTAAAACTTAGTCAAACCATTTTGACAATATAACCTTACCAAGAATAAGTGAGATCCATTTTCCTTCTACACCATTTGTTTTATAGAAATTTCCCCACTGACACATGTTCTCATGCACAAATAATTAACTTTTTAGATTAAAATCAATTATGATTATTCACCCACACACTTGTCACACTCTCCCCAAGTTGCACAAGTAATTATCATTTTTATTTTATTTAAAAAGCCAATTTCCCTCACATTCCCCAATGCGTTCCTATTTTCTCTCTAAGTTGTCCTTTTGTTCCCAAAATTCTCATTTAATGAGTGTCCCCTAACTAGATCTTAGTTAGAGTTGGATTAAGAGTCTTATTCTAGTTAGACTAGTGGTATCTTGACTCTAGATGTTATTATATGTTTACACCTATTCTCATATTTTATTTCTTTCTATTTTAAAAACACATTTTATTATTTTCATGCACACATGTGCATTTGATCCAACCTTTAAATTGTATTCCTTCTTTTTCCTAGAGTTTGATTATATTCTTCAATCTTTTAACATAATTCATTTAGTCCTTTAATTAAATTTAGACTTAGACTTAGACTTAGTCTTATCCTTAGGCTTAAAATTTTGTTGGGATTTATAATTAATAATTTACGGTTTAATTAATTATTTTATTTCAACAAGGTCTAATCATTTCAATGTTTTCCAGGCCACCTAGATTTACTGACTCAAATTTTTAATTACGCGACATTCCCTTCAAGACGCACCTCCATGCTCCAAGGGTACCACTCACCTTTGACTGGTTTTGGAAGTTTTTCCGACTCTTGGAGTCAACACTCTACCCAGTCAACCTTGTGAGAGACTAAGGGATTCTAAGGAATAAGGACTATGCCTTATTGCGTGCCCCTTAGAAATCTTTGTGAGTGATTTTATTAGTCCACCCTCACGACATCGTGGACCTCTCCAACTAGGTAATCGTTAACCTATAGTTCAGACCATAACGGGAGTGCTAGTGGGTTGTGATAGGGATGTTTCCACACATCTCCCTCAATGTCTGGTTTCTGTGCATGCCCCCTATACTCCTTGTGTGAGTCCGATTAGCAAGCATCATCAAGTCTGCATCCAATGACAAAAAATGTGTCAATAATCCATATACATAAATCATATGGTAATCAATCATATGTCACATGTGCGTAAAATTAAATACTCAATCAAAATACAATCCACTCCCTGACTCAATCCAGAGTCCAAGGAAGTCCATTGATGCCATCAACATCCATAACCTGTTATGTGTCCAACACACTCAGGAAAATTCGTGAATATGATCGTCCAATATATATACATTAACATAGCTATAAGTCACAATACATCATCATCATATATAACCCATAATCGAAACTAAATCATAATATACCATAACCGAATCACTTGTATGCAATTGTCCTCAAAGAATATGTCAATAAAATTGTGCCCAGTAGAGCAAGATGGTATACCCTGCACTTTGGGCATACCGAACCATGGTAAAGACTTCCATTGGTTTCTCTCATTTTCAGTGAGTACATGGTGTGGAGTCGATTATTTGGATTGAATGTGAAATCCCCTCCCTTAAATTGGAAATTGAGATCCTGACATCCATCATAGTTGAAATAAAGATTGTTTATCACATAAAAAAATAAAAGAAACTGGTATGTACGGATAAGAGAACTTTAATAGAGTAAACACATGTGGAGCTGAAATGAAGAAAATGATAGATCCATCTCAAATATTTTATACTCAAAACTCAAAGTTATAAAACACTGTCAAAACTGATCTTGAATTAGTTCTCTTGGGATTTCTGAAAAAAATATTAAAGTTTGTTACAAAGCTTTGAAATAAAAATGCATTTTTACTAAGTATTGTGATTGGGGCTCACGTGAACCATAAAAGTAAATATAAACAAGAAGTGAGTTGTGGAGAGAAGATGGTGGGTGATGACAGAGTAGAAAGACCTAGAAAGAAGACATGAAGAAGTTATCAGATTTCGGTTAAACTTTTCTAGTCAAAGAAGCAGAGTAACTGGATGAAAAACTAACAAAGAAAGCAAGATGTGATTAGCATAAACTTACTATGATGGTCTCTCTCTCGTTTTACTTTCTTGCTGCTATCATTTTATTCTCCTTGTTGGTGGTTATAGGAACCGTCTCAACTGTTGTTTCTTGGCCAACTTTAGTTAATTTATCAATTTCCTTCTTAAATCAATCTTCAATATAATTTTTCATTGGTGCAACATTTATTTCATGCCTAATTTTGATATTAAACAATTCACCTTCTAAATCTCTTAGGTCATGAGAAATTCCATGGATTTCTTCCTCAATATCTTGATTTCTCATAGAATAATCAACTAGCCAATTATATATCTCTTCTTCGCCATATTCAATTATGCCATTGAATTTCTCATCTGATAATCCTTTTAATATTTTCACTTCATCAAATTATTGCCTTTTCATAAACATTGAATTGAGAATTAACTTAGGATATTACACCTCATCAGTGTTTCCTACCAAATCTACCTCTGTGAGTCTTCTGAATAATTCTTCTCTTTTCACTATGGCTTTGTTTCATGCTTGGACAATGTTATTCAAATTCTTGATCTTTTCTTTCCAACATGCATTGAACTATTTAATTCGACTTGGAGAAGGAAGATCCTCTTCTCTCCTTTTCAATTCTTTCATGTTTGAGATTTTTATCCCAAATGGTAAAACAACATCTGTGTAGAATCCTTCTTCATTCTTTAAATGAGCTTGGAGATATTCATGAAATGTATGTTCCCTTGAACCAAAAGAAACAATATTTTTTTGATACCTCCCATTCCTCTATTATCAATGACATTGTCTTTTTAATATTTTTCTCAACATAACTTTGGACCATTGTGAGCAGACTAGAAGAACCCTTTAACTTAATACCAGGTGTAGTTGGTTTAACCATTGTCAAAGGATTGGCCAAGATTGGAAGAGGAATTTGTTGGAGTTACTTCACACACACCTAGGATTTATTTTTCCTAAGGTTTTTCCTATGCTTATTAGTATTTATCCAGTCTCATAAAGTTTAGTGAGAATATTCCTCTAGGAGAATATTCTCTTCAATTTTCACTTTAGTTTGACTAGTTGAGTGGAGTCTAGATGTTGCATTGGTTTTGTCACCATGAGACATTAGAATCATCACCAACTAATGCTCATTGTCCTTGGTATCATCACCAAACTAGCGCATTACCCATGATTCCATGATCTCCTCCTCACTTCACTTTGTTTCAGTCAGTTAATTGAAGACTGGTAGACTAGTTAAATCATCTAGGTGGCAGTTTGTTGTGGCTCAGAAATGTCATATTTTCATCCACCTTTACCTTCATCATTCTTCAAATTTCATCTCCCCATTAACCTTTCATGATATCATTTTCATAAATATAATTGGGTTTCACCTTATTATTTTCTACTTTATTCATTTTAGTATTAAAAGGGAATTTGTGATTAAATGTTAGAAAATCAACATGTTTTCATATATATCTCAAAAATGTGTGAGATTTGTAATGTGTAGGAATATGTGAAGGATTAGTTCAAAAGGACTTCTCGAATACTTCCTCCACCATTTCAAGATTTGAGGAGATAATTCAAGGAGAAGATCATGGAGATTTGGTTGGCATATCTTATCCAAGATATATGAGAGATATGTGTGAGGATTTGAAGGGATCATATTTTGTAATAATGGGAAAATAGTTGAGAGAATAGTGGATCTGTGAATATGAGATGGTTATCTTATCTTCAAGGATCTCATGTATAAAAGAGAGTGCTCTCTCTTCATGAGGGGATTAATTAGGATGAGAAAGAGAGTAGTCATTAGGCTTTGAAAGAAAGGGATTCTTAACTTTGATTCATAGTTTTGGTTTTCATGCTTTCATTGTTCTGTTATGAATATTGATTTGATTATTGTAATGTAAGATTGCTTCATTGGTGTGAGCTCACATATGTTGTTGTGTCATTCAAATATCCACATGTTGTATTTTCTTTTCCTTCATGTAGTTCGCCATTCCTAGATTAATTTCATTTATGCAATTTCATTTCAGTCATAGGTTATAGAAATTCAATTCCAAGTTGTGTGTTTCAATTTCCTGCATTAGGTTAATGATTCAATTTTAGTTGTAGCTTAGACATTAGATTAGATTAGTCTTGCTTCAATCCTGCATATACTTTGTATGTGCGTCGTAAGTTTACGAACCTCGGGTTGACAAATTAGATAGTTGGGCAAGTACTACAATGAAATTAATTCAACATTATTTTGGCCCAATGTAACGATTGTCGCTCCCTTGTTACGATTGTTTTTCCATTTACAAGAAGCGTCATTCATTTGAATATAACAACTGTCATTCCCTTTACAATTGTTGTTCCTTTACATGTGTTGCATCTCTAGAGGATGAGGTATTGAAAACGGAAGGTAAGAACCTATGTAATCAACAATTAAAATTCTTGTGCCAATGCCTACCTTCGGTTGATGCATAGAGGTTGTTTTTAGGACATCTCTAGAGCCCAACATTTTGGTGTCGTTGTTGGGGAAGCACGATGGATTGAGGTATTAGTTTCTTTTTCATTTCAATTCATGCAAGTGTGATCTAGATGTGTTGGTAAGGGGTCATAGACACTACTTTAGTGGAGACTCCTCATGTTCTCCCTGCCAACTACGTAAGTGTGAATTTCAATTTCTGCAAAGAGTAGTTTCAATTTCCGCAAGAGTAATTTTAATTCCTGCAAATTTCAATTTATGTAAGAGTGTTTAACTTCTGCAAGTGTGATCTACATGTGTTGTTTCTAAGGGTCATAGCATCTCCTGAGAGGAGACTCCTCACTTTCCCTACCAACTCTCAAGAGCGTTTAATCTCCACAACTGTGAAGAGTAATTGTTTTATGTTTTAGTAAGAGTGTTTTTATTTAAGTTTTTTTCATTTAGAGAATCACCTCTTAAAACGCCGTATTAGAGAAGCCATTGAAATCTGTAAACACCCTAGTAACCTTAACAGCGACAATGGACTAGAACTGAGCGAAAACTGGCTCCCCCTCTTCCACAAAAAACAACAATAAACTTTGGTAATTTTTCTCTTCTTTTCTTCTTTTTATAACAAATTATTCATAAGAAAACCATTTAATTCTTAGACAGCCTAAGAACCCCCTAAAAACCTAAGAACCTAATTGATTAATACTAATTAACCTTGTAGTAATAAAACACTTAGAATATAAAATAAACAAGAAAAGAAAACCCTAATAAATTACTTGTTACCTATAACCTAATCCTAGAACCTATTATCCCTA
>ML814755.1:28224-51434 GCA_009831015.1 Picea engelmannii | reverse complement strand
GCGCCCAATGAGCAGTTAGGGCGCGGGTTTCTTGTTTTAAGTGGTTTTTTGAGGAAATACTCAGCATGGCTTTGGCTAGGAAGAGGCATGAGTTGGCCTGATGCCAGGTAAACCTGTATGGTGCATTTTAGGGTTATAACAGTAACCATAGCATAGGTCCAATTGCGACCTAGTAACAGGTTATAATTAAGAGGTGCATCAACTACCTCTACCTCCACCTCTACCGTCTTCCCACCTAACTGGACCGGAAAGGCGGGGAGAATACCATGAGGGTGGAAGGAATGAACATTGAATGTAGTCAACATGTTCGACGACTTGGAAAGGGTTGGAGAACCAAGAGATTTCCAACAGACCAGGGACATCATGCAGGTGGCAGCACGTTCATCAATGATTGTTCATTTGATAGTATACTTGGAATACTCCACGTGAATTTAGAAATACACATGGTAAGGTAAGCGAGGCTTCACATCCGTGACATCAAACTTGATAATTTTCGAGCCACCTAGTTTCTATAGCTCCTAAGGCAGAGAGTAAGGAATTCCTCTATGATGGACATGTCTGGAGTACCTCCAAAGCCGACATTGTGCAAAGGGGTTTGGCCCAAATCCTCAACAATAGAGTAGTTTTGGGCGGCTCTAGAATTAGGGTTGTGGGTAGAGCACTTAAGTACTCCTTTCAGAATACGAGGCGGTGGCTCTGGTTTCTCAATCTGTAAGTTCGTATCCAGAGGGGGAGGAGGATCTTCTAGTCTAGTACTAGATTTTGAAGAGGTATAATCTCGAGAGTGAGTGTCTATATCTATTTTTGCATCGACCATATTGATACAAACACAGTCATCATCTTGCGACGGTGGGTTTTGACTTCCACTAGGCACATTTTTGGCATTCGAAGAGCTTGAGGCTAAGTGTTGGTTGTGTGGGAATGGATTCATTAGCACAGTAGGAGGTAGATTTAAAAGCCTCACAACCTCCACGAGTTTGGGGTATAAATGTGTAAGGTGGTCATCGGTGCAAATTTTACAAGGAAACTTCACCTTACATTTCTCTTTCTTGCCCTCTCTAGCATTATCATTTTATCTCCCATTATTGTCTTTGTCCTTAGGTTTATTGTTATTCTTCCCACCCTTACAAATGTTTCGACCTTTCCTTTTATTTCCATCTAGTTGATGGTCACCATTTGGGTTCTTCGACGATTGCATGGAAGGTACATATGTCGATTGGGTAGGTTTGGAGGATGCAGATGAAGTTGATCCTCTGACAGACTTTGTTGCCGAGTCTATGGACTTTACATTGGAAGACCCTATAGTGCCATTGGCATGAGGTCTGGGCTTCTATCTAGGATTGTGATTTGGCTACGGTGCGTCCGGAAGAAGGTGATATAACATCTCAGACTGAGCGTATATCAAATTGAGTTGTTGGGCTCTAAAGATAGCTTCTTCCTCGTTGAAGACCCCGGAAGTAGAAACATCCTTCAAGATAGGAAGGTGAAAATACTTTAGGAACCATTCTAGAAGAAAGGTCGTGGGTATAGGAGTCTTAATCAACTACTTCCATCTACACCATTCCTGCATATGATCCGAGATGTGAGTGTCGGTACCCTGGCGTAGAGTCGACAAAAGTTCAAGGTTGACATCGTAATGAATGGGCAATTGAAAGTGGTTGAGAAAGGCTAGCACCAACTGATGGAATGATTCATATTTCCCCTTAGGTAGCTCAATATACCATCGTGACGCAACTCCAATGAGGTTGTGTTGGAATAAGCGTAATCTAATAGAATCATGGTTCAAAGAATTCGATGAGCACCGAAGGTGAAAAGTAGTGACGTGATCACCAGGGTCTTCACCATTCTTACCTTCAAACTTTGGAATGTCTGACAGAAGTTTGGTGGGTATAGGGGGCCATGTGGGATCATGAATCACTGGGTCATTCATTAACTTAGACAAGTATGGAAGATTAAGCATGGCCAGAAAAGGGAGACGGGGTTGCGACATCTGGCCCCACCCTCCTGTGAAAGATTGTGCGTTGGGAACTGCATTCCATCAAGAATTTTGGTAAGGACCAAAACCCTATCCGGAATTATAAGGACCTCCTCCTAGATGATTCGTATAATATGGGTTGGGCAGTATTCCAGCAGGAATGTTCTGATAAGGGTTATGAAAATTGCCCCCAGCCTGATTATATCCGAGCTGAGGGTTTTGAAAATTGCCCCCAACCGGATTGGATCCGGGTTTGGGGTTTCCCAAAGTGTAAGACTGACCTCCTCTAGGTGGGAATCTAGAGGATTGGAGTGGATTCGTCATGCCAAAATTATTGGTCAGAATCGACATCGAGGGGATAGGGATGTAAGGCGGAACTTGTCCTCCAGCTGGGTTGTTCCATCTAATTGTAGAAGGATTAGGATTCGTTTGGGGAATATGAGAACCACCAAACAGAAAAGGAGTGTAAGGAGGTGTAGTGCCCCCAAGTCCAAGGACAGCGTTGGGTCCAACAGCTGGGATGGAAGTTGAAAACTGTGACGTCAAGTTAGGCATACCATAAGAAAATGGACTAGAAGCCATAGGGATGGGCTAAACATTCTAACCCAGTGAGTGACCGAAACCCCCAAAAGGGTTCGATGCAAGAGATGAAGCATTAACTATAGGTTGAGCCATACTACTGGTATAAGCCTCTAGCACTGCAACTGTAGCAGTTGCAGGAGTCGAAGGGGTGTCATTAACTATAGTGGGTATGGGATTTGAAGAACTCCCAGTGTTCTAAATATTAGACTCATTACTCATCCTTGTGGAACCACAAGTCTGAAAGGTGGATGTGTGTGTACCACTTCTACAAACTCTACACCTTTTAGAAGGCAAGAATCCAAAATCCAGTGGTAACTATAGCAACCGATGGGACCAGCGGGGAGGCTGGTCCGACTCCACGATGACTTATGACTCTACAAATATATCCTAAGGCCAACTAGTAATCAAAGAGCATACCAAAAAGTCAAACAACCAATATGCATGAAAATGGACTAAAGTGGCTGAGTGGCCTCCCTCGCTAAAGAAGGTATTCCTTGTCCAAGAGGGACTTGAGACTCCCTGCTAAAGTTTGGAGGTAATAGAATCAGTTATAGAGGCCCTCGTAGGCTTAACAACTAGTCAATCAGATCCCCCCGGAGAGGTAATCCTCCATAAAGTTTGTGTGTTGTCTGACCTCTATTTGACCCAGGATACAAGTAGAATAACCCCTGTAAGTAACCTATGAGATACCTAAGTCAAGCAACTAATAAACCATTGTATAACTGATGCACAGGCGAGTAGTTGTAAGTCTGGATCATCGTATGGGAAGGGTAGAAAAGCTCGAAACCTTGAAAGAACCACCTCTCATAGAGGTATGGGTACTAGCAAGATCCCCAAATGCGAATAAATCCATAGAAATATCTCTGATGCTAGGTGAGTATCCAGGGGTTATCCCTTCAACTAACTTTGCGTGACCTCGTGATTAACTTCGGTGTGAGTGGAGCCTCCTGATATTACCAATTATATAATAGACTTCTCAACTCCCTGTCTCATACACATATGTTGATTTAATTGCCTTGGAGAAGTTTACTCACAAAATGCTATTCCAAGGCACTAAATCCTAGGCTAGTTTGTGCACCCTAAAAATAAAATCGTGAATAATCAATTTTAGTTTAAAGCGTAAATTTTATTGGCTGTGATTACTCAAAAGGGTATGGAAACAAAACTCATGATGTGATGACTTTGCAAAAGATAAATATGAATATAATGCAAAGTCTACCTTTAACTTTTCAATGAATGACATGCTAATAAAAACAGTACAATTTCCAATTTCAACTCTGCAGTTCAGAAGTAAAATGCAATATTTTTCCAAATGTACTAAGCTAATGATAAAGGTTCAAAGACAAAATTGTTAACCAATGCAAAATCCCTATTTTTTTGTATTTTCAATATATTAAAGAGAAAATGCATGGACTAAAAAGCAACATGTTATATAAATTCTACTGTGTATAAACAAAATAACTCAAGAAGAATACCAAGCAGCCAAGCAAACAGCCCAAGGTTCAAGGAAAATCCAAAAAATGAAAAACAATGAGAAAGACTACGCCCATAAATTCAACTCCCAACAGGATTCCTGTCAACCCAGAGAAGATCAACAGGCACTACAGAGACCTAAGAAGGCTCAACAAACATCAAAACTCATCCAGCTGTCACTAAACCAAGAAAACAAGCAAGGAAAAGTGGTATACACGACTGTTCAAGTGAATAGTGCATATATACGTAGCTTGCAGAGATGCAGCACGCATGTGTACGCGACTGTCAAGGAAAAATGAGCGTACAAGATTTAAAACAAGGCCAGGAAAGGGAAAAAAGGATGAAAACTCATACTAAGAGTGAACGGAATCTACCAAGCAGTGATACGACAAGAAACACAAAGGAAAAAGAGTAATGCAAGAAGCAAAATTACTTCAACCCTTAGAAGGAATATTTCTCCCTAGTATGGTCGCCAATTTTTGTTACGAGGGAAAAACTCTCTATGGCCAAGGGTAAACCACAACAGACAGGTATGACTACAGAAATCAACTCAATTCGATTGTATACTATATAAACTAATGTGCAAGATAAGAAAGAGGCCTACCTCGATCTAACGTTTGATGACGTTCCACCATTGAGCACTTCGACCCAAAGCTTTATACCTGCAATAAGTTCTTAACAAACATGCAAAGCAAGTATATAGTGATAATGTAAAGGGGTTAGCACATCAGATAGCATAATCCATTAATAAACATTACAAACATGCCCATGGATAATAATCATATATTTTCACGATACCAATAGGATGGGAAAGGAGTATTTCTATTAATAATTGATCAACAGAAGTGTCAACATTATATACTTTTGTGTCGGCATGGTTCGAAACTAAGGAACCAAGTTCCTTCTAGTTGGGTCTCCACCACTTCAATCCTCTACCAAAGGCAAGCTCAAAAGAGAGATACAATGAGATTCTCTCAACAATAGGGAAAGATCTTGGGGGATGAAAACTGTGTTCAGACTTGAGGGACAAAGGGATGCAGACTCAATATGAATTAATTTATCCAAAGTAACTTTGCTCTCAAATTTGAATTCTTTCTCCTCTTTTCCATAGCTCGAAATTGTGCTCTTATAGCCTTCAAAATGCAACTGAAGGGCCAAGTCAGAACGTTTGCAGTATATGGAAGGCCAAGGATCAGAGATCTCTTGTCATGACATGGAAACCCAACTCCATTTTTGTATTTTCTGGCACAAATCTCGATGTACGCAGGTTGTAGTGGAGCAGCCTGAGTATACACTTGTTGTATAGCTGATAGGGCACATATATGTGGGAAAATGTTTATTTTTAGCTCTGTATTTGTCAAAATTGGATGATAAGTCTGTATAGGAAAATGGAAAAAGGCCCTCTGTGCAAGATATAAATGGTGAGGCATATCTTGCTATAACAATCCACAGTTCCTATTGACAGGTTGGCATAGCTAGACAAGTTCTTTTGCAGATGAAAAGGCCTAGAAACAGGAAGGTCTGGCCCTAGCCATGATTCCAATGCATCCAGGCACATCAGCGGTATACTGTCAGAAACTTGTATTAGTGGCATTTGCTATCACCCACAAATCAAAAAGACTAACCATTCTGCTAATTCCATGCATTCATAGATTTTTCTGTGGGAGGTTATAGGATCAACTCCAATTTGATTGATTTGTAGCAATATTCTTCCATATTTAATGGTGATTGGCAATCTTATTCCCAAACCTTCAACCTCCATGTCAGGTTTGTTGCACTCCCAAATTGAAAACGATGTGCTACCCGTAAATATTGAGTGTGTTTCTAACATAATGTAGGGATTTCTATTGGAAATGAGGTTAGGATTTTTCCACAAGGGAACGAGTGTTATCAACGCCTGATTTATTGGGATATGTTTGTCATGGATCTAGTATGGTCAATGGACCAAGTCCCTCTATCTTTGGCCTTTCCCTAAAAAAGACTCTTTCATTGAGCTACTTGATATCTCTTTGTCCGATATCTCTTAACATGCAGCACTAAGTATAGCACAACCATAATTCCTTCTACTTCCTGCAATGACAGAGAGCTGCCATGACAAGACTGCCAAAAGTAGATCTTAATCTATGCAAAAATCAATACAAATTCATATATGATCTGTACAGCGGAAACCAGTATGAGAATGGATCAGTCGGCCCCATCTTGTGAGAGACACCACCTATAAAATTGTTAGTTGTTTCATTTCTATCTTTGAAGGAAAGTTGTAATCATGTATGCTCATGAATTGAATTTGATTTAATTGGATCTTCATTCACCTCTGCACAATAATTTTTCACTAGCATCTCACTAGCATGATGGTCGCTTTGTATTCTCAGTCGAGTGCGGTTCTTGAGAGGCTTATGTATTATTGGAATGGCGGGTGGAATTTTTTTTTCGTTGAATCTTCGAATTCGCTAACGAAGGCATTCTCAGCTGGTATGCCCACTTCCAAAGTAGTAATATATGGATCGCCTTACCTCGTTGATTTTTTGCGCATGCTGAAAATAGATTTGAGGGTGGGTTGTCAAAGATCCATTGTCTGAATTGACAAGAATGGCTCTTGTTTTTTTTCCCTAAAGGCTTCTTTGAGGATAATAAATCTGAGTCCCAATTTGAGCATTGGCAGCATCGCCAGGATCTCTTTCACACAGTTGATTGTTTTATCCTTATTGGGTTTTTCTGTGATTATGTTTTGCTATATCTGAGTTTAGCTTCTAGATTCT
Source organism: Picea engelmannii (assembly GCA_009831015.1). Taxonomy (NCBI): domain Eukaryota; kingdom Viridiplantae; phylum Streptophyta; class Pinopsida; order Pinales; family Pinaceae; genus Picea; species Picea engelmannii. Next base: position 44,645 of record ML814755.1, on the reverse strand, counting down.
TACTATCATTTATATTTTTGGTTCTTTTTTTATGATTTACTGAGGTGATAGACTTCTCTACCCATTTTGTTTATTAGAGACTTGAAGAACAGATTGCTCTTTGTTTATGGTAGAGTTAGAAATGCCATGAAATTGTGATGGAGGCCTGATAATAAAATGTATCCGGATATATTATAAATGGTGCTAAGATCGTTCATCAATGATGTCGACATCGCCCCCAAAGTCAAAATTTGAATAAGTGAAACTTAGATCTCGAAGGCTGAGAAGCATGGAGTTGAGGGTAGCTTGAATACCTTGTCTGAGGCTTCGGATACTGGAAAATATGTACCCCCTTGTCGAAATTCTAACTGTGATTGGCGTTATCTATGCAAAATTATCTACAGTTTTGTTCTGTTGGCAATCCACTATGATTTTTATTTATTACATTAGCAATATTATTCCCAGCATGCCAACACGGAATTGCACATGAGAAACCATATGAAGGTATGTTGTCTTGTTTTCTAATCGAGAGGGATTTTCTTGAGTAACAATGGCAGGTCAATGCGTATGAACACACAACAATTTGGAGGGCAGGAAGATCCTAAGTATTATCACTGTCGAGTTGATTGGATACGTTTGTTGTGGATCTGGACTATCTCTTCGGAGGTATGGAATGGTAAGTAGGCGTATCAAGCTCCAACAAGAATTATTTCTCCTTAGCACTATACATGTGCGATCATTCGGTGACAGTCGGGAAGTAGGGTTGCTTCAATATTAATGTAGGTATAAGACAAGGGCGTTCTGGAGGTTTGAAACCATCATATTTTATGAATTTATCAGGTCGAAAATGTATCTTGAAGAGACCAAATAATTATTATTATTTATTACAAATTATAATAACATATCCAATGGCTCGAGCTCTAATCCGACCATATATGCACACCTCAAACATTCACTCGGAGCATTAGATGGTTTGTGTGCGATCAGGTCCTTCAAAAACACATCTTCACAACTCCACCGAACTTGAACCCTGAATACATTATGACTTCATATGATCATTTATTTACCAAGTACCTTGTGTCGGTCCTGGTGCATGTCATGTATTAGTTTCATTATGAAAAATCTAGTATATTTGAATCACCAACCGACCTTGATGAAATCAATGATATACTTGTAATCGATGACGAAAGTTGTAGCATTCATAATCATTCATAGCTTCAGTTCATAGATTTTATTTTATTTGTTTGTTTTATTAAAAAAAAAAATTAAAAAATATTTTATTTGTCTGTTTGTTTTATTATAGAATTTTATTTCAGTTTGTTTTGTTTTAATAATAATAAAAAAAATCATAAATTTTTTTTTAGGTCAAATTCATAAAAAAAAAAACTTTTTTTAGCAAATGGATTTCAATCAATTCCTGAAAACAATATCGAAACATGTTTTTAATATTTTATGCTAAGTTGTTTCTTGGAGTCACTTTAGCAAGCAATCAACATTGAAACAAGCACGCACGCAATGACCATGACAACAGATATAAAAACATAGTTTATTTCTTTTACTTTGCCACATTCATACTTAATCTCACATTTTTCATTTTATGATGATCTCACAAGTTTGATTGCAGGATTAGTAATAAGTTTGATTACAGGAATGAAGACGCTCAGATTCCATGCCATAGTGATTTTCAAGAATCACAAAACTTTTGACAAAAACATGCTTTGTTAATTGCTTGAAGGAGTTGTTACTCATCATAAACATCATGACGTTTGCGACCATGCATACAACCATTTGGCGTCATGATTTGTTTCCCCTCATTTCTCCTTCAAAGCACATTGGTCATCCCTATGTTAAAGTCTATCATCCATTTCCTTATCCTTCATGACTTCGCACATGCCTATCTTCCTGAGTCACATACATCTTTTTATTTTTTTCAGTTCATTTTTCCCTGTTAATAAAACTATCCAACTCCCTTTCCATGACTACATTGCCTTGCCATAAACATTGTTGCTACGGAGATCTTTCCTATATTCCTACCAATATTTTTATCAAACTCGCGTTGAATGATGTGGGATTCCTTAAAGCCCACCTTTCAACAAGTCTTTCCCCATCGACCTCAACACCTTATCTTGGATATAGACTAGAGTTCATTTTGAGTACCTAGAGGCTTGCATGTCTTAATGACAAGTTATCTCACTGAAAATCATGGGAATACATCAATGTCCCTTGATCATTAGATATTTCAAGTGGCTCAACATCAGCTCATTCATTTGCACTTCGCAAGATGTACTCGGGTACCTTGCACTCATTAACATCAATGGTGAGTTTGCCTTGCATTGGTTAATAACATTCATCAATGGCCGGTAATCCAATGACTTCTCTTCATGCTCGACATCGACACATCCATTCGCATGATTAGAATTGTACCATCGGTTTGTAGCGGGTGAAGACTATACACTTTTTCCTGACTTCCTCATCAGTTACAACATCATGACTTCAACTATATGAGGGTACTACAGTTCCACTTTCATACTTCCTATATTCCATGATTCATCAGCAGCAGTTCAGATTCCTCCACTTCACATTCTCTGATCCAGTAGACAGTAGTCACTTTTCACATGATCCTGTAGAAGTGACATCTTCCATGCTCCAGCAGCCGCATCAACCATATTCCTATTACATAATTCATCAACATTTTGGGTAAGTGGAGGTATGTTTTTTCTAAACTTTAATCATGTAATTCCTCAACTTCTAGCAATGAATAATTTGGAAAATTCGCTCACCAAGATCCCTTTCCTTTTCCCTTCTATGACTTATGCCATTTCCATGCAGACATGCAACCAATTCAGTTGGGGGGTAGGGGACTTTATTCACTATCATCACTCCATTTTTCCACTACCATCATTCCATTTTTCATCTCATTTACCATTTACCAACATTTCTTTTCCAATGATACTCTGTTGCACTTTTCTTCATAAGCATCGATACATATTGGCATGATTCACAAATATGAAAAAGGAATTTCTTATACTCAGTGATGTTTCCTTATGCACTTTGATAGCATATATTTTCTAGTAAGAATATGGGTAAATTATTATCATAACAACAAAAGAANTTCATAAGCATCGATACATATTGGCATGATTCACAAATATGAAAAAGGAATTTCTTATACTCAGTGATGTTTCCTTATGCACTTTGATAGCATATATTTTCTAGTAAGAATATGGGTAAATTATTATCATAACAACAAAAGAAAAAATAACGAAATGAATGTTGTTAACACAAAAACCAACATTCTTTATATTCATGGTTGTCACACAAGAATCAACCATAAGAAAATGACAATTGTTACTCATGTAAATCCCATCCTAGAAACATTTAGTATCATCACTCAAAGCCAAAATTTCTTGAGAAGACCCATGCATAGTTCCATGCGGGCATGCAACAAGTTCAGTTGGGGGGTATGTTGGGGCTTAGAACTTTCATATTTTCATCCACCTTTCCTTTCATCATTCTTCACATTTCATCGCCCCATTAACCTTTCATGATATCATTTTCATAAATATACTTGGGTTTCACCTTATTATTCTCCACTTTATTCATTTTAGTATTAAAAGGGAATTTGTGATTAAATGTTAGAAAATCGACATGTTTTCATATATATCTCAAAAATGTGTGAGCTTTGTAATGTGTAGGAATATGTGAAAGATCAATTCAAAAGGACTTATCGAATACTTCCTCCACCATTTCAAGATTTGAGGAGATAATTCAAGGAGAATATCATGGAGATTTGGTTGGCATATCTTATCCAAGATATATGAGAGATATGTGTGAGGATTTGAAGGGATCATATTTTATAATAATGGGAAAATAGTTGAGAGAATAGTGGATCTATAATTATGAGATGGTTATCTTATATTCAAGGCTCTCATGTATAAAAGAGAGTACTCTCTCTTCATGAGGGGAGTAATTAGGATGAGAAAGAGAGTAGTCATTAGGATTTGAAAGAAAGGGATTCTTAGCTCTGATTCATAATTTTGGTTTTCATGCTTTCATTATTTTGTTATGAATATTGATTTGATTATTGTAATGTAAGATTTCTTAATTTATGTGAGCTCACATATGTTTTTGTGTCATTCAACTCTTCACATGTTGTATTTTCTTTTCCTTCATGTAGTTCTCCATTCCTAGATTAATTTCATTTACGCAATTTCATTTCAGTCATAGGTTGTATCAATTCAATTCCAAGTTGTGTGTTTCAATTTCCTACATTAGGTTAATGATTCAATTTCAGTTGTAGCTTAGACATTATATTAGATTAGTCCTGCTTCAATCCTGCATATACTTTGCATGTGCTTCGTAAGTTTATGAACCTCAGATTGACAAATTAGATAGTTGGGAAAGTACTACAACGCAATTAATTCAACATTAGTTCGTCCTAATGTAATGACTGTCATTCCCTTGTTACGATTGTTGTTCCCTTTACAAGAAGTTTCATTCATTTGAATAGAACAATTTTTGTTCCCTTTACGATTGTTGTTCCTTTACAAGTGTTGCATATCTAGAGGATGAGGTATTGAAAACGAAAGGTAAGAACCTACGTAGGCAACAACTAAAATGCTTGTCCAGGAGCCTACCTTCGGTTGATGCATAAAGGTTGTTTTTAGGACATCTCTAGAACCCAACACAGTTCACTCCCATAATTTCCCGAGAGACTAGACTAGGTGGAAGTTCACTCCCGTAACTGTTGGTGTGTGTCCAGATCACTCTAGACCACCACTATGGTGCATTGGTTGAGTTATACAGAGTATATTATGTGTAAATTATTCATTATTCATTACAGTTAATGAGAATTCTTCCATTCTTTCTCTCTTTATTCTTCTTTATCAATTTCTCTCTACAAATGTGTGTGGTATTTTCTAGCTAGGTCTATTCAGTGGAGGTTCAACACATTTACATGGTGTCAGAGCTGACAGAATACTAAGAAAAAGCTACATGCAAAGTCATTTCTACAGAAATTATGGGTTGAAGCACTTAATTGTGAAACCTAAATCCAAAACATATCTCTCCATAGATATTTTTCAAGGATAAGACCCCCTACAAGGCTTGGAACGACCTCAAATCGGAAGTGACCCACTTTTGTATTTTCGGTTCACATGCATGGGCCTAGATTCCCTCTGAAAAGAGGAAGGCATGGATTCCCTCTGAAAAGAGGAAGGCACTTGATCCACAAAGCACAGTGTATCTTTGTTGGATACCCCGGCGGTGTGAAGGGATACAGACTTATTGATCTTTTCTCAGACTGACTCATCATTGAGTGTGGTTTCCAATTCGAGGAAAGTGTCTCATGTGTACCTCATCAACCGCAAGAAGACACCTTAATTCTTCCACATGTCCGAGATGATGATAATGCACATGTTGAATCTTATTCAAATGAGAATTTTGATTCATAGGATTCAGATGATCTAGATACGGAGTCAGTACAGTCATATGCAAAGTAATTACATCCATATGAAGATGCAGAACTAGAGTAGAGGCTAAAGTGGGCCCAGACTACTCTTTAGGATGTAGGGGATCTTGTTGGTGATCCAACTGATACTAGGAGGACTCAATCTTATTTTGAGGAGCCTCCTATTTCACTCACTTCCACTGAACCATTTCCCTCCAGGAATATTTTCTTGGTTCAGTATTTAGATCTACAATCTTATGGCGAGGCTGTTGGAAATCACTTTTGAGAATCCACCATAAAGGAGGAGTACAACTCCCTCCTCGAGAACCACACTTGGGATATGGTTCCCCTTTCTTCTGGAAGGAAACTTGTCAGGTGCAGATGGGTCTACAGGAGCAAGAGCATAGCGGATGGACATATTAGTAGATACAAAGCTAGGTTTGTTGCCAAAGTCTTTCATCAGGTGCATGGCATTGACTATGATGAGACCTTTGCTCTAGTAGAGAATATGTATTCCATATGTTTGGCACTTGCCATTGCAACATCCAAGGGATGTGAATTCCATCAGATGTACATGAAGAATGAATTTCTTCATGGTGATCTCTCTGAGGAGATCTATATGGAGCATCCCCAGGGATTTATGAAGGATTCATATTTGGTCTGTCCATTGAAGAAATCTCTTTATGGCCTTAAGCAGGCTCCAAGGGCATGGTATTCCATGATGGACTCCTACCTGTTGTCATAGAACTTTTTACGTTGTAAATCAGACCCAAATGTCTACATGCTCGGGATGACTGATTCACTTCTACTCTTAGTTCTGTATGTTGATGATTTGTTGATCACTGGTTGCTCGACTTCAGCAATTACTACAGTCAAGAGGATTCTACATTACAGGTTCTTGATTATGGACATGGGTCCACTACACTTCTTTCTTGGACTCGAGATCAGTCAGGATGCTTCAGGAATCAAACTGTCTCAAGCCAAATATGCACGAGATATCCTTGAGAGGTTTCACATGACAGACTGCAAGTCTGCTCTGAATCCTTTCCTATCAAAAGTCAGACTTGAGGATGGCGGGGACACGCCACTAGTTGAAAACACACTGTATAGACAACTAGTGGGGAGCTTGTTGTATCTCACACACTCTAGACCAGACCTCTCCTATGCAGTTGGCACAGTTTCCAAGTTCATGCAAGAGCCGCATGAGCTACATTGGAAGGATTCAAAGTATATCCTTCAATACGTATAGGGAACCATCAACTTTGGGATTCATTATGCAGTAGAATCTACATTGGATCTCATCGAGTTCACTGATTCTGATTGGATTGGCGATAGCATTGATCGCAAATCTGCATCTGGTTACTCACTAAGTCTTGCTTCTGAGTCTATATATTGGTCGAGAAAGAAGCAAGATGCTATTTCCCTATATTCGGTCGAGGCAGAGTACAGAGGGGTAGTTAACATAACCATTTAGTCTATGTGGCTACAACATTTTCTCACTGAGTTGGGCATTCAATTTCATCGTTCGATCATCATCTGGTGTGACAACCAGAGCAATCTAAAGTTCTGTAGAGATCCAGTATAGATAAAGTGGACGAAGCATATCAAGATCCACATGCACTACATCTAGGACTTATTACATGAGGGGATCATCGACCTACAGTTTTGTCCTTCAGCAGAACAGACGACATACATCTTCACCAAGACCTTCACTGAGCAGAAGTTTCATTCTCTGTGAAGTCATCTTGGAGTGAAGGACCCAGTTGCCTAGCAATTGTCACTTCTTTTTTTTACATACATTGTACCTTTAGGGGGGGGGTTCCCATGGGGTTTTACCTCTTTCCTCACTTTATTTCAATGTATATTTTGTATTTGGGTACCTAACATGGCCTCATTGTTGGGACCCATTATTTATTTTCACCATAGTGATGTTCAGGGGGGGTGTTGGAGTTACTTCACACACACCTATGATTTCTTTTTCCTAAGGTTTTCCCTATGTTTATTAGTCTTTATCCAGTCTCCTAAAGTTTAGGGAGAATATTCCTCTAGGAGAATATTCTCTTCAGTTTTCACTTTAGTTTCACTAGTTGAGTGGAGTCTAGATGCTGCATTGGTTTTCTCACCATACAACATTGGGATCATCACCATCTAATGTGCATTGTCCATGGGATAATCACCAAACTAGCGAATTACCGATGATTCTCTGATCTCCTCCTCACTTCACTATGTTTCAGTCAGTTAACTGAAGATTGGTAGACTAGTTAACTTAGCTAGGTGGCAATTCACTCCCGTAACTTCCCAAGAGACTATACTAGGTGGCAGTTCACTCCTGTAACTGTTGGTGTGTGTCAAGATCACTCTATACTACCACTATGGTTCATTTCCTTCACCTCCAATGCACATTGGTTGAGTTATACAGAGTATATCATGTGTAAATTATTCATTATTCATTATGGTTAATGAGATTTTTTCCATTCTTTCTCTCTTTCTAATTCTTTCTCAATTTCTCTCTACAAAAGTGTGTGGTATTTTCTAGATATATATATTCTATGTAGGTTCAACACATTTACAACATCAAGGATGTTTCCAATTCTTCGATCTTCTCCTTTAATTTGGCATTTTTAGCCTCTAAACCATCAATAGAGTCGTTGAGCACGTCCCCGATTTTCCTATGGATTTTGGAAATCTGGGACAGTCGCTTATCCTTCAGATCGACCTCTGAGCAAGCATTTTCCTTTTTATTCTTTTGGTCACTTATTTCTACAATCAAATTTTTAGATTCTTTATCCAAAACAACACTTTGAAAAGTGAATGATTCTTCTTCACTAAAGGTCGCATTTCCAATGAATTCCAATAAAGAGTCTTGTTGAGCCATATTTTCTGGTTGTTCTATTGCAGGAAATATTTTTTCAATATTTTCTTCTAGTTCCATATCCTCCAAAGAAAATACTTGGATGTCATTTTCTACAAGATTATCTTCTTCCTCTTGCACTAAATTTTTTCTTTTCTTTCTCACGGGCAACTTGTGTGAACTCTCAATTTTTCCAGGGGGATGATTCTTCTCTCCCCCTCCACTAGAACTACTATTGAAAACCCTTTTAACTAGGTGGGCCATTGGACCAATTCTCCTAGATGTAGTATTCTTGGGAGTAACAACTAAAGATTGAGCACTTATTTCACTGGGACCTTTTCCCCTTTTCTTGTAAAGATCATTACTGCTAAGTAATGTTTCTAAATTTCCAACATTATGTATGAGAGTGCTTTGGTTGTTACCCTCTTCTCATTCATTCAAGACAGTTTGAGTGAAATATTTATTGAACCCCATTGAAAGAATATGTCCAACAAATATACTATTCATATCGAAACTTTTTATCCTTTCAACACACTTTAAACTCACATTGTTAAAATGATTTTAAAATTCATCAATTTTATTTATATTTCTGAACATGAACTCTCCAATCTTCCATGGCAGGGTAAACTACTTTTTCCATTTTTCATGGAAAAAATGTAGCCAGAAGTTATATTGTCTTGCCACATTTGTAATAAATAGTTTATCAGATACATGATATGGGAGAAAAGAAGGATTCTCTTTCGAGAAAAATATCCTTATGATACTGTGATTCTTCATTTTTTCTATTGTCCCCTTTTTCACTAAAAATCTAGTAGCTTGATCAGATATCCTTGGAGTGTTTTCTCCCAATAAGATATTTTTGAATATTGAAACAAAATTATTATAAACTTCATAGAAAAATAGAGGGGTCTTATGTCTCAATAATGATTGATACCAAAAGGTAACTAGATCTGTTTTGGAATTCACCCTCTTACTGATGGTTAAGTTTGGGAATTGACAACAATTCACAATAGCAAATATCAAATAAGAGGCCATAAATAATTTTTTGTCCCTTTTATAGTATGATAACTAGGATGAGATTTCGATAGAAATGAGTTTTCCACAATAAAAAATGGCATGTTCATGTACTATAAAATACATAATATATAAAATCATGCGAGAGATAGAAGCAATGTTTTCCTAACCTTTCAACCTGGTATATAGCCATGCAATTTCTTGATAAGGGTTTTTAAAAGACTCAACCTGGATTCTAGTTATGTCTGTTGGGACAGATGAAATATTCTCCAAATATTATGGAAGGAGGTCAAGCCCATAGTTATGTTTCTTCAATAATTCTCTTCAATCTTCACCTTTGAAAGTTAGAGTTGGCTCTGGAAGCTTTAACAACTTGCGAAAAATTGAGGTTAAAGAGAAATCGAAGAATGATCCTGGAGATGTATAATTCTTTGAATTGGTATGTACTTGTACACACACCATGAAATGATTTCCTTACAATCAAAAACCTCAGGAACACACCCAACATGTGTGATTCCAAATGCCCAAATTACATCCTTTTGTGCAGGAGGAGAGGAATAATACAAATATGCTCTTGACCACTGGAAGTTCTGGTCTCCACGACCAAAGATATTCAAAGTATCACCACAAAATTGTTGTCTAGATGATGTTTCCATAGGTTGAGGGGACTATTTCTTCAGCTAGATAACAATCTCAAATAAATATTTTAGGAAATATAATGATATTTTACTCGGAAAATAAAGATTTAATGAGATTTAATGAGTAATTCCTCGATCCTTTTTCCATTAATGACGATATTTTCGGGGCCTCTACAACAGTTTTTATCATTAAACAATACTTAATGTGTATCGGGAAAAACAACAAAGTGGTGGGGATGAACGAGAGAGAGTTCGAATATAAAACTTTTCATGAACCCGCTAACTCGGGAACTCGCAAACCTGTGCTTGTATAGATGATCAAAAATATACTAAGTGTAAAAGAACGGTCGATCGAACTCACATGTAAGAGGAATGAAATACTTTTGAGATCAACACCTATGACAAGGATGATGGTCAAAATGCAGATCACGAAACTTGGGGTCCAAAGTGAAGGTCATGGAAAATGGAGAATGAGGGCTCGAACCCGTGAACCCACGAAACTGAAAAATGGATAAGTGTTAAAACAGACTCATGAGATAAGAAAGTGGGTTGAAATGAAGGCCCTCCAACCTGTAAACCCGTGAACCCACGAACACTTAAATATGACTAAGTATAGTAACCAGAAAGAGAGAAAAGAAGGGATAAAATAAAAAGGGAATAAGAGGAGGTGTAGAAGACAGAAAAGAAATGGAGTAAAGAAGTGGGGAATATAGAATGTGGAAGGAAAGAAAGGAAGCACAAAATGGTCTAAACAAATGGCTCCAACTGTGGGATGATAACCCCCTGTGGGTTGTCAAGAATCCAGAATCTTCATGCCCAAATGATTCTATCCTTTGGGCTATGGGGTCAAAAAGTAAGGATGTCCAAAATAAATAAATAAAATTATGTACAAGGAAATGAGAAAATGTGAGGCGAAGAAACTTTTCAAATATTTCTCATTAACAAGCAGCATTAACATTTTACCCTTCATATCTTTGATCATATAAGCATTAAAACCCATGATATTTTCAATGATATATGGTCCAACCCAAATTTATTTGAATTTTTTGTGCATCGATGGATTCTCCTTAGTTTTGTTCCAGAGTAACACCAATTCATCTTTTTGAAAATTGTCTATGGTTGCACTTTGATGAAAATGTTTTTTGATACTTTGTTGTCTCTGATAAGTTCTATTCAAGGATTTACTTTTTTCTTCCTCCATTTTCAATAATTGGTTCACTCTATTTTGCATAGGTGAAATCTATTTTTCATCCTTTGTATTAAATACACAATTCAAGGCATTTAGCTTGAGGCTAATTGTCAGTTTTTCTTCTTTCCCATAAACCAACGTACATGGATACATCCCAGTGGTGTCTTTCAGAGTCATTTTTCTTACCCACAAAGCATCCGTCAATTTGAAATGCCAATTCGTTTGGTTCTTATCAATAGTTTTCTTGAATATCTGAATGAGTTTCTTATTGGTGGATTCTGCAAAACCATTCCCTTATGGATAATCATTTGATGATTTACCCATAAAAATCCCATATTCTCCACAAAATTTTGTAAATTTTGAACCAATGAAAATTGAGCCATTGTCAATAATGATTTTTTCTGGGACACCGAGCTTTGACAAAATATTATCTTTGAGAAACTTAATCAATTCTTCATAATCAACTCTTCATAATCAACCCTTTTTAATGATATTTCTTCTGGCTACTTTGTAAAATAATATGTAGCGGTGAGGATATATATATGTCCTTTGCTTGACTTTGGATTTATTGGTCCAACGACATCGAGCCTCCATTGGGAAAATGGTTGTTCTATAGATATAGGCTGTAATGACATTGCATATTTTTTCATTTTCCTTGAAAATTGTTGACAAGATACACACTTCCTTATGGTAGCATATGACTCCTTAAAAACTGATGGCCAATAAAAACCAACTCTTATTATTTTATGGGTCATGGCGATAGGAAAAAAATTCACACCACACATACCTTCATAGAATTATTTCATCAACTCTTGAGATTTCCTTTCATCAACACATCTCAACAATATGCCATCATACTTCCTCTTGAACAATATAACAACAATCAACACATATTGATTTGGCTTCATTTTCAATGTTATTCTCTCTTTAGGGTTCATGGTGACTGGAAATTGTCCATACCTCAAGTAGAATATAATATCTGTATACCATGGGTTCTCCAACTGAAATCAAAATTAATCCATCCAAAGAATCACTATTTGCAATGAGCTTACATAAAACATGTCCTTTAACTATTTTTAAAGGCTTAATTTCAATATTATATTCTTGAATATCTGTCAGTGAGTTTTCTCATTTTCCTTCTCTCAATTGTTGATTTAAAAGAATATTCACAGGAGAGGATGGAACATACGTAGTGACATGAGAATTTAATATATAAGTCTGAAAGTGCGCCACTACTTTTACAAGAGACAGAGCTTGCTTCTCCAATTCTGAATATCTTAATTCATAATCATGAAGCGTCTTCCTCATGAAACTAATTGGCAATTATTCACCCTTGGAATTTATCTAAGTAAGAACAGATGCCACAACTCTTTTTGTAGCGAATGAATAAATGATGAAGTCTCTTTGAAAATATGAGATAATGAGGACTGTAGATGTAGTGATTTCCTTTTTGATATTATTAAAATATTCCTGTGTATCCACGGTCCATTCAAACCTTTGTTCCTTTTTCAACAATGAATTGATCAACTTCACAATACTTTCATAGTCAGGGACAAATATTCGTACAAAGTTGATTTTTCCAAAAAACTTACTGAACTTCATTCTTAGATGATGGGGGGTTGAGTTCATTTATAGATTTAACTCTCTTTGGATCAATATAGATTCCTTCCTTGCACACAATATGACCCAATAGTTTTCCTTCAGTTACAACAAATAAATATTTTTTTGGAATTAAGGAAACACCATATAACCTACACCTACCAAAAACTTTCCTCAGGTGATGAATGTGATCTCTCCTTTTTTTTTAGTGTACTATTAAATCATATTGGTAGTCCACCATGAATTTTCCTATCAAACCCTCAAAAGCATTATCCATAGCCCTCTGAAATGTAGCTCCGACATTTTTTAAACCAAAGGGCATCTGAGCAGATGCATATGTCTCCCAAGGTGTTATGAAAGTTGTCTTTGCTATGTCTTCCTCAAAAACCAGGACTTGATTATACCCAGAAAAACCATCTAACATGGACATGCAAGCTGGTCCCATGACTTTTTGGAGGAGAAATTCCATGTTAGACAAAGGATAATTATCCTTTACACTTGATTTGTTAAGGTCCCTGAAATATACAAGCATTCGAATCTCCCCAATGTTTTTTCTTGCAATCACAGGATTTGAAAGCTAGTTAGAATTTCTAATGCGGTATATTATTCCATCTTTATTCATTTTTTCCAATTCAACCTTTACCAATGGTTTTAATTTGGGGTTAATCATCCTTATCTTCTTCTTGACACGATTTTCCCCTTCTCTCAAGGGAATAATGTGTTGAAATATTGTTTTATCATGTGCCTTAAAATCATCATAACTCCATGTGAACACATCAATATATTCTTTAAATAGTGTGACATATTGATCAACTTCGTCAATTGTGAAATCAACTCCCAAATTGACATATTTTTGGGAACTATCAGTTCCAATATTAATATTTCTTATTTCTTGGACTTTTTGGAGTGATACTTCTTCCAGGAGGTTTTTAGCATGATTGTATATTGTAAAAAGAGACTTAGATTGAATACAATTCCTCAGGACAACAATTATGTCATTACCCTCATATTCATCATCATTCATGAAAAAAAATTCCAATTCTTCTTCATTCTCAAATACTTGTAAATACTCCTGATTGTCAGGTACAGAAGGTCGAAATATTATTTTTACTTGAAAAGATGTTTTTTCTCTAAACATCATCTGGGTTCGACAGTGAGGATGCCAAAGCTAATGAATCTGCCTTCTTATTTTTATCCCTTGGGATGAAAGAGATGAAGGATTCCATCAATTCATTAACTCTTTTGAAAAATAATTTGAGTCTTTCCTTCTTAATCTTATATCTATGGGTAACTTGATTTATTACCAAATCAAATTCATCGGTCACAATTAAATGTTCTATATTCATTTCTCATGCAAGAATATTCCTTGAATCAAAGCCTCATATTCTGCCTCATTATTGGTGCATGCAAATTCAAGTCTGATAGCATGTGGATGCACAATCTTTTCTGGGTTTATAAGGACAATTCCAACTCCACTCCCGAAACTTGAGCGAGCTCCATCAAATGAAATCCTCCAATGACCTTTAAAGTCATGCTTTTGATTCTCCATGTCTTCAATCTACTCCATGTCTAGGATAGCATAGTTTCCAATTTCAACGTCTATAATAATAATCTTCCATTAGTTCATTATCCTTATTTTTTAAGGAAAACGACCTCATGGGTTCACGAGAGACCTTAATCATTACCCCTTCTTTATCTGGAAGCATCATGCAGCTTCCATCATTCCTTATGCACCCCCTAATCATAGATGACCAATATCTTCCTAAGACAACTCCATATGCAAGAGGAAGATCTACCACAACAATATTGAAAACTATAATAATATGGGGAGTCGTCGTGATCCAAGCATAAAAATATTTGATTTCCCCATAAGATGGCACCTATCTGGAATCAATTGCATATATGATTTCACCTGTTTCATAATATTTGGTGTAGCTCATACCCAATTCCTCCATGACCACCAATGGAATAATATTATTGGTCATTCCAGTGTCAACTAAACAATTATGAAGTGCAACATCATGATCTTCAATTGAAATACAAAAAGGTAGGACTTTACCTCTCAACTTGATAGTTGATGTGTTCTGGATTTTTTTTCGACTTATAAAAACAACCTCCATTCTTCCATATGTATCATCCAACAATATCAAAGTATTTTCCCTTTGTTGAGGGATCTTTACCACTTCTGTAAAAGGAAGAGTTATCCTCATCTTACTCAAATCCTCTACAACATTGTATTTCATTTGGGGAGGGTTTGACACCAGGTGTTGCTTCTTGCTTCTAGTGTTACTTGTCACATTTTTATTGGCCTCTTTATAATTCACCTTTTCTTTATCTTTTTCCTTAATTCTTTCCTTTTCTTTCTCAAAATCATCTTTATTTTTGGATTTATTTACAAACACTCGTGTTTGGGAAACATTATCTTGCGAGTCAGGGTCATTGTCACCTTCTTCAAATATAGACATGGACGTCTCTCATTTGTCTCTCTCTATAGTTTAAAAACTTTCATCATGTAAATGATCATTTCCTTGCTCAACTATTTGCTCGTCATATATTTTTATAACCCTAAATTTCTCCATACATGCATACCTGGCATTTGGCCCTCTTACTTGCTATTTTTTCCAAGCCATCATTGAGTAGCTCTTCTTAAAAAAAATATTTTTGAAGATGTACACACCTTGCACCACTACTGCTCACGTACACATGCTTGTTTCACCAATACAACCTGCGTACGTACACTAGGTGCACCATTACAACCCGCATATATTTGCAAAAATTAAAAAGTTGCAAGGAATTCATTGAGATTACGGGCTATTGGGTAGTTTCCCAACTGATCCACCACCTATAGCCCGTAACCCAACCGAATAACCATCCTTTTGTCATATAAAAGGAGGTGTTGGGGTCTCATTCCTAAGAAAATCATAAGAATATTGAAACTCTGCCCGTTTCACATCCCCTCCTTGTGTAATGATCCCAAGCCATTATGCAAGGATCATCACTGTTTTGGTGTCTTTTTAAAACTTTTCTGAGTGAGGTATTTCGTCAAACACTTTGTTGATCTACCCTTTAGATGTGTTTATATGTGTGTATGCAACAAATAACAGAAAGAGATAACCATGGAACATACCTCAACCATATGCAATCAGATAGACAAACCAAAACATCTCAATTCTTCTTTATTCATAAAATAGAGAAACCTACTACAATGAAGTTGTCGATCTGGAATGCTCAACAGATGGCCAAGAAGATAGACAATAGATAAGAGCTGCTACAAAATGCTCCCGCTAATACAAAATAATGCCTCCAAAGGCTGAATAAGAAATGAAGATCAATACAAGCAGATATGAATGCCAAACTCTCCAGCTAAAGAATGCCATGCTCCAATAGAAGGCTGAAACTCTCAATAACTCGGCCCTACTGCCAAAAGTGTCCAATCACCCTAATAAATATGCCAACTGATAGATCGGGTGATGGTAAGAATAACCGAGGTGCCTGAATCTCCAATCTCCCTCTTAATATCCGTAGATCTGAATTTCCCACTGAATGGGGTGCTCCACTAGATGACTGAAACCCTAGCTGGTTCGGCCCTGATGAAGATGGCCTCCAAATGCTCTGAAACTCTCCAAGAATATAGATCGGGCAATGGTAAGAATAACCCAGGTGTCTGAATCTCCAAGCTCCCTCTCAATCTCCGTAGATCTG
>ML814755.1:0-18372 GCA_009831015.1 Picea engelmannii | reverse complement strand
GTCTCAGAGTACATAGGTGGGCGCAAACGCCTCAAAAATACATATCCAGTATACATCATGGGGCTTATGCCCTAAAAAATATAAAAAAAGAGTACCCTCCACACGTAAGTGGTCCATCCTAGCTAAGCACGGGGCCTGTTGGCCCTACCATAGTGAACAACGGCATTCGCCAAATGTCGAACAAGTCAGACCCAGGTCTGTGGCACCCAAACTACATGACGCTGCATTGATGGTGGGAGATCCTTGATCTCATCCATGGGAGCCGCATGAGTGAGCGTGGTGAGGTTCTACTCCACCCGTCGCAAAACTATCTCAACCTCTCTGGACGAAGGTCCCCTGCTGATGTTGTTGGTATGGCTATTGTTTCTGGTACTGCCTCTGGTCAAGTACGCCACCTGGTCCTTGAGAATTCTACTGGATGCATTGGTCCCACATCTGTACATAACATATACATAGTTGTCAGATACTCTAATTCACATAAAAATGATATATATTAAAAGAAACTAAAAATTAAATAACTTAAAAAAAAAACGTACCTATCTCTCCTCGCTCTTCCCCAGGAGGTACGGGCATGTCCAGATCCCTAGAAAAGTTGATTCCATCATAGGGATAGTCCTTTATCACTGTAATTTGTCGTTCCCACTAGTAAAAAAATGCATCGTTGAAGGCCACTATGGTCCTTCCTCCCCCCTATCGTGGCAGCAATGTTGCCCATCTACTCACTGTTGGGAAGGAGGCCACATGCCCTCGCATTGTCTCTCATGGACTAAGGTTGGGCACCCTCTCAAAGAATAATGAACATAAAATGGTACCAAACCTGAAGTTTTTGTTACTCCGCCCTAGAAACTCTATGAGTTGCCTCTTCATGCAGTCAAGCATGGTTGTGCTCCATTCAAATATTTGTGCATTTAAGCACTGCATCGCACAATACATGTGCATCCAGGAGGCTTGATGTAAGGCCGCAAATCCATTGATCTGTTCAATAAGAAAAACTATCACCTTCAGTGATAGGTTTGTAATCTTGTGGATTGGCACTTGAGAACCTACTTTCTCATTGTCGGCCTCGGAATGCATTCCGATCAGCTCGGCAATGTTGTGGGGCCCAGGGGTAAATGAACGCAAGTTGACTGGTTCCCCTCTCCTCGAGAGGCCATTCAGATAGTATATGTCCTCATTCGTTGGAGTCAACAACTTCCCCTCAAGCATAAACGCCTCAGTGTCAGGGTGTCAATAATCCACCAAGGCATTCAGCAGCCTGGGTTGTGCCCTCATGAATGGACACCAGAAGAACTTCCATAACCCACATTATTTCAATATGTCCATAACAGCAGGTTCCTCATCGACCAAGGTATAAATATCCTCATGCTCTCTCTCTCTCTCTCTCTCTCTCTCTCTCTCTCTCTCTCTCTCTCTCTCTCTCTCTCCAGTGGACATACATCCTGTCACATGACAAGTTCAAGGGGAGAGTAAACTCTTTTTTTTTCA
Organism: Picea engelmannii; assembly: GCA_009831015.1. Lineage (NCBI taxonomy): Eukaryota > Viridiplantae > Streptophyta > Pinopsida > Pinales > Pinaceae > Picea > Picea engelmannii. The sequence goes on along the minus strand of ML814755.1, from coordinate 16,887 downwards.
TTTTTTCTATGTTATTGAGGGTGCACACAGGATGTCTTGGACACAGTCGCATATGCGCATAGGCAGATTGTTTTCTGCCCACGGGAATATGCAAGTTGTCCTTAGACAACCCGTGTACACATAGGGCCACCCTTTTTTAGGGGGGATCTCCCCCAAAAAAACTAAAAGAAACACATAAACAAAGTATGGAAATGCAAGAGGGGTTGGTTTGTACTTACTTGGTCTGAGCGGAAGTTTGTTTCGTCTTCTGAATCTCTCGGAATCAAATCTTTTAGCAAAGGGGTCTTTTTTTCTTTTTGGTTAATTCTCAATTTGCAATGGTGAAAATGAGCTGTCAACTTCTATTTATAGACTTTTTGGGCCTTTTTTGCCATTTTTTTTAATCCTTTTACCATTTTTTCTGGCTTGAAAATAATTTAGCTTGGTTCTTGAGTTTCTTATTGGATGTTACAATGAACTTCACTTTTGGTTTGGAAAAAAATTTGGGAGATGGGTCGCTTTTAAAGGTCCTTTGGTAAAATTTGTTTTTCCAACTTTTTTCATATAAGTTAGGATTCCACCTCCACTTTCTACATCTCGATGTATTTTCTGATTTTCCATAGGATCGATCCCACTGAACTACGACACGAAACCTTCATTATTGCTTTAGAAGTGTTGTAATTTAGTGGTAGAGACTACCTCTACATTGATGCCCTAATTAGATCCTTATTACATTTTGGCATCCATGCCATCATTAATGATTTTAGGATCGGGATTCCTTGTTAGTCCTGTCCTGATTACGAGATTGAGCCTCATACATTTGATATTTCATCACTCTTGGCCTCACCCTCGGGACTCCCAGAAAATAAGTATTCTTTTAATCCCTTTTCAGACTCTCTAAACATGAAAATATTGTCGAGCGATCTTGTTGTCCTTCATGCTTGCCAAACTAAAATTTGAAGGCACATCTCTCCGGCAGTAGTTTACCCCTTTTTCAGTCTAGATGGTCAATTTTACCAACAAAGGTATACTCTAGGAACTTCAGTTCGCTAGAAGAGTATTCTCAATTATAATTTTAACCCTTTTGGGGGCTTAAGGGACTAAATTTACGAAAAAGGAACCCCCACAAAGTCCATAGTTAAGCTCTTTTTAGACTCCCTAAATTGAAAATATCGCCAAATGACCTTGTGCCTTCACACTCATTAAATTGGTCCAGAAGAACATCCCTTATGGAGTCCATAGTAAAGCTCTTTTTTAGACTCCTTAAAATTGAAAAGATCGTCGAGTGACCTTGTTCCTTCACACTCGTTAATTGGTGAAGAAGAACATACTATACGGGGTCCATAGTTAAGCTCTTTTTAGACTCCTTAAAATTGAGAAGATTGTCGAGTGATCTTGTCTGTGTCACACTCGTTAAAATGGTTCTGAATAGATGTATTTTCGATGCAAGTTTACCCCTTTTTCAAACCAACTAGACTATTTTTGAAAAAGGTACCCTAGTGGAGTCGTCTTTTACTTTTTTTCATACTCTCTAAACATGAAAAAACCATCGACCTTACCGTTTTTGGGCTCGAGAAAAATACATTGAAGGGGGTTTCATTGTGTCATGCTAATCGCATTTGCATCTCTGCATCTTTGGCCTAATGTCGGCTCCATGTTGCTCTCAAATGAAACTTTGAAGCATGCCTTAGCACTTTGCCTATGTGACCTGACACCTTGACCCATGGGGGAATTTTCCCCGAGTGTCCTTTTCCTACACATGTCACCTTGCTATGAGAATTAGTATGTTCCTTGCACTTGGAACTAGTATGCTTGCGACACTCATTCCTCCTTTGTAATGTAGCATTATTTTATTCTTTTTCAAGCTCTTTAAAATATTGAAAAAGACAAAAAAAAAAAAAAAATACCCCAAAAAGAGGACGTGAAATATATTTTCTTTTTATGGTAGCACAATGAGTCTCTCTTGGACAAAGAAAATCCTTCTGTTTGTTCGTCAATATTTGGGATTTAATATGACCTTAGGAAGTTGTTCTCACTACATAGAGTTGTGTCCTCCTCCGTTTGGTTATTCTTCCAAACACATGGAGAGTTTGCGTTGCCTCCTGCATCGTGAACTTATGTCAATGTCATGTTGCTTGAGTCTTCCTTTCTGCGGTTTGTCTCTTGACCTCATGCCCGGCCATCTCGAAAGTCCAATCAAGCCCTTGTTCGAAATCAATGAAGTTCTCTACCTGATCATCGAGAACCTCTTATTTGTTCCCAGTGAGCCATCGAAGACCTCTGGGTAGTGAAGTCGTACACTCACATTACACTCTTATTCAAGTTTCGAAGATCTTGAAGTTGTTGCTCGAGCTCTGAAGGCCTCATATCCAGCCATCAGGTGTCATTGGCTTCTTGAAGATGGATACTATACATGTATATCTTTGATTTTGAGATGTAGATTCGTTGTGTATTTCTCGCGGGTACACTTTATATAGTTATATGACATGGATCTACAGTGTATTTGATTGGAAACTATGATTTATTTCATCCCGAGCATGGGTATGCCCACCTTAGAGAGATAATTGTTATTTTTGCAGATGGCACCTCCTGAACTCTAGTCTTAGGCTCACTCGCTTCATACCTTGGTGAAGATTTGTAATGTATTTCATCCATCGAATGATCTTCTGACCTCACACATTAGGGGGAATCTGCTATAACCCTAAATTTCTCCATACATGCATACCTAGCATTTGGCCCTCTTACTTGCTATTTTTTCCAAGCCATAATTGAGTAGCTCTTCTTAAAAACACTATTTTTGAGGATGTACGCACCCTGCACCACTACTTCTTGCCTACATATGCCTGTTGACCACTACATCCCGCATACATATGCTAGCTACACCATTACATCCCATGTATACTTGCAAAAGTTGCAAGGAATTCATTGAGATTACGGGCTATTGGGTAGTTTCCCAACTGATCCACCACCTATAGCCTGTCACCCAACTGAATAACCATCATTTTGTCATATAAAATGAGGTGTTTGGGTCTCATTCCTAAGTAAATAATAATAATAGTGAAACTCTGCCCATTTCACATCCCCTCCTTGCCCCAAATAATTGCATCCACCTTGTGAGATTTACCTCAGAATTTCCCATTTTGCCCTTTTTCCTCCATCATAAGCCTATTCCATTTCCCTAGAGAGAGGTTGAGAGGAGAAAGATATGTGGAGGCACAGTTCGAGCTTGGTGAAGAGGAGCCCAGACTAGGTTCGTGGAGTAGTCGTCGACCTTTTTGCAAGTAAACATTGTGATATCAATAAAAGAAATACTTTTCCTGTCCCGAAATATGATGTGCCAAATGTTTGTATTTGATTTATGATTTATTCTAACATCTAACCCATTATTTGTATATGATATGCATGTTTGTAGTTTCGTGTTTATCTGTTTGTGAATGCAGGCCAGCCTTGGGAGGAGGCTTGTAGTCAGCGGAGCTATCAAGCGCGAGAGGATCAACACCAGACACGGAGTAAAAGGTAGAGTTACCTGATCTTTTCACTTTGTCTTTCATGTATGAATTTGGGGTATGTCTGGGGTAGTTAGAAAGGTAGGATACTTTTAGACGGTTAGATCTGCCTACATGTTGAACCCTAGTGTAGTCCATAGGGGGGTTTTCCCGCTATAGCATATATATCATCTAAAACAACTGCATTTGGTATTGGTTGGATAGGAACCCTTTGTCTTTGTTGATTATCATTGTTTTCAAACCTCACTCTTTTTCCTTTGGAAGGGTTCCTTCTTTTCTCTTGGATCGACATTCTTGTATTTGCTACATAATTTTCACCCCTTCTTAATATGATTATCTCATTTTTCATTTTCCTTATGGTCCTATTCATTTGTGCAATCTCAATTATTTTCTTAGTTTCTTGTGCTGCAACAAGGTCTACCTTCACATTTGGTATGGTTCCTTTAGAAAACCCTCCTCCAATGGCTTGATTTTGGATAGGTCACAGTTTTTTCTTTTTTTTCTTTCTCGAACTAGAGGCTCCTTGATCATCAATACTCAAGCTTCCCATATTCCTTTGTACTTTTCCCAAGATAATATCGAGATAAACACCCACCTCAATCATAATTTATTCCTTCTTTGTGGCTTTAATCATCGCTTCCTCCAAGGTATCCATTTGGGATGTTCTAATAGCATATTTTACATTTGGGGGAATCACACTCTTATAACAACCAAGTATCACTAGGTCATTCGGCCTTTTATCTTATGGAATCTTACTTAGGGTTTTATTGAATCTGAGATTAAAATATTGTATTCTCTCATTCTTTCTCAAACCAATCTAGGTGAAATTAGTGAGAAGGGTATGATATGCAATTGGGGGAGTGAACATATTCAAAAGCATGGCTTCAAGGTCATTAAATGAACCAATTGACCTAGTGGGTAATGTCGTATACCATTCACAAGATCGTCCCGATAAGGTTTGAAGAAACAACCTTACCATCACATCGTCATATTCAACACGATGAAAATTACAAACATCAAGAAACAAATCAAGGTGCCTTTTAGCATCCCTCTGGATGGGGTGACACATGGTGCACACATGTCAACAGATGTGTTGGCTATAAGGGCAGTTAAGGCCCCTCACCGCCACCCTCCTTCCCTGTCCAGACAATATTCCTAGCATTCATTTCTGCCAAGGTTCAATGCACTGGGAGGGAATGGAAGTCTTAATGGTGACTCAGGTTTGACTCCTTGGTACATGTACGAAGCAACAAAACTTCATTAACCAAGCACTCATGGAAATCATATCCATCAATTCCTCCATCCTCACGTTTATTTGTCCTCGCAATGATTTTTATCTCTGGCATTTGGATTTAATTTATCATTTCCTACTAGATGCTATGATCCATGCCTGCATTTCCTTAGTAATTATTCCTCTATTTCTCTCTCGCACCTATGGCAGCCCCACCATCTTCTGCTTTGTCCCTACGCTTTTCCTAGCCATGCCTTGCAAGAGAGGTAAGTCCTAGCATGGGACAACCAACTACAATCAGGTCAGTTGGCACAAACTCTTGGGACTAGCCTCTCTCTCTCCCCTTCTAGGCGACATTTTGGATTGCTTACCCTACTCTGACTAGAACTAGTATGAGGTGACTCATTTGGAGCTTCATTTGTCTAAAAAAAAGCATTTCATGGAGGTTTTCTGGTAGAAGAGGATATTCCTCCCAATTGGGAGGAAATTCTACCTACTTTGTCGAAGATCACCTTGGAGCAAAGACCAACCACAAGTACCATCACCCCTTTGATTTTTTCGGAGCCAGTCAGGACAGGTTGTATGGTTGAAGAGGAAATACATCCTCATATGGAGGATCACTATCAGAATTCCTCTGTTTCTAAGGATGAGGACCTCGAAATAAATTGGGATGAATTCTAGAATGAGGATGACATAGAAGAGCATGCTCACCCAGCTCCCAGCTCTTCCAGGCTCACAGAAGGCCACTTGGTCTTGATTTTCGAGATGCGAAAGGATTTCGCAGAGCAACTGCACAACCAGCATACCCTCAACAAGCACTTGGATGTCATGTTCGACTCCCTGTCAAGCGATCCTATGAAAATTTGATGCCTGACTTGTTGTCAACCATTTTCCTTCAACGTCCTCCAGGATGGACACCAAGGTTTGCCTCATGTCTAGTCTCATTACTTGTTTTTTCTCTCGTTTTAGTGATAATATTTTTGAGAAATTCAAAATTTGGTTCTGGGTCATCAGTTGGTCGAGGCACTTAGTCGACTGCATGTTATGGTTTTGACACTTGTGGCAGAATAGGTGGAAAGTCCCCATGTTCTCTAAGACATATGTCATATTTTGGTCTTTGAACAATGTTTCCTACGTGTTCTGGTTTCCACTTATGTGGCAAAACAGGTGAAAATTTTTGGTGTATACTTAGACATGTGTAGATTTTTCTAGCCCAAGGTAATACAATACTTTTTTATTTACAAAAAAAAGGTGCCTTTTGGCATCAATTGTTTTGTCTCCGGAAAATTATTTCAAAGTACCCTTAGGGAGAACAGGGAGGTCATGTTTCTCACCTCAAATATTGAGGGGGGAATATCTTAATCTTATTTGGTTTCCAAATATTATCCCTTCTTGATTTCTTCCACCACCTCTTCCACCTCCTTGTCTTTCTTCATGTGGTTCTCTTCATGGTTCTTCATTTCTTCCAGCCATCTCTAGAGATATTTCAGAAATATGTTTTTCACTTCCTAAAATACACAGTTGTTTTCTTTTACTTCTAGTAATAGGTCCCTTGTATTTATCCAGCTTCAATTCCGACCTTGTTCTTGTGCTCTTCAAGATTGTGCTTCATTTCTTCGGTCTTTTCATTCCTCTTTCCTCTGTCTACGAAGGATTTATCTTTCTTCTTCTTGGACCAATATCAGCCAAGATATTTCTAATTCTTCCTTGATCTCGGTTGTCTTTATTACCAAATCATATAGCTAATACAATATTCTTTGTTTATTATTCAATCCAATTTCTAGGCGGGGCTAATCAGCCTAGGAAAATTCATGTATTTTTCAAAAGAATGCTAAACCAAATTTCAAATTTTCAGTTGAGTCCACAGTATGGTCACCAAAAATGTTGATGCTTGAATCTGTTAGGACTGAAACAAAAACCCCATGAGGATACATATCCCCCTGCGTTTTTATAGAGGTGGTACTCCTCTCTGTTTTATGATATTATTTGAATTCTAAATTCCCAAAATAATATAGTACTTTGAGAAATTCCATCGTGGTATTCAAAGAAAATATAAAAATTGCTAAAAACAAAATGTTTTATTTAAACACAAAAAAAAAAATCCTAAGAGATGACCAGAAACCTCATGCATCACATATTTGAAAAAATAAGCAAAATGTCCTCACATCCATCATAGTTGAAATAAATATTTGTTATTGTAAATGTGTTGAACCTACACAAAACAGATCTAGTTAGCAAATGACATACACAATTTGCAGAGAAAATATGAGAAAAGAGAAGGAGGAGAGAAAGAATGGAAGAATTCTCATTAACCAAATGAATGAATGATAATTTACACATGATATACTATGTATAAATCAACTAATGCGCACTGGAGGAGAATCCAATGCACCATAGTGGTGGTATAGAGTGATACTGACACACACCATCAGTTACGGGAGTAAACTGCCACCCAGTCTAGTCTCTCAAGAAGTTATGGGAGTGAACTGCCACCTAGTATGAGTTAACTAGTTTCTTAGTATTCAGTTAAATGATTGAAACATAGTGAAGTGAGGAGGATATCAGGGAATCATGAGTAATGCTCTAGTATGGTGATAATCCCAAGGACAATGCACATTAGTTGGTGATGATCCCAATGCTACATGGTGATGATCCCAATGTAGCATCTAGACTCCACTCAACTGATCAAACTGAATTGTGAACTGAAGAGAATATTCTCCAAGGGGAACATTCTCCCTAAACTATAGGAGACTGAATAATGACTAATAAACATAGGGAAAACCTTAGGAAAAAGAAATACTAGGTGTGTGTGAAGTAACTCCAAAACCCCCATTGAACATCACTATGGTGAAAAATAAAGAATGGGTCACAACAATGAGGCCATGTTAGGTACCCAAATACAAAATATACACTGAAATAAATGAGGAAAGAGGGAAAACCTCATGGGAAAAATACCCCCCTCAAAGTACAATGTATGTAAAAAGAAGAACTAATAGTTTCTAGGCAATCGTGTCCTTCACTCCAAGATGACTACGCAGAGAATGAGACTTCTCCTTAGTGAAGGTCTTGGTGAAGATGTCGGTAGTCTTTTTTGTTGAAGGAAAAAGATGCAGGTCGATGATCCCCTCATGTACTAAGTCTTGGATGTAGTGCATGTAGATCTCGATGTTCTTCATCCATTGCCTCTGAACTAGATCTCTGTATAACTTCAGAGTGTTCTGGTTGTCACACCAGATGATGATCGGTCGATGAAACTGAATTCCCAACTCAATGAGAAAATGTTGTAGCCACATAGCCTGAATGGTTATGTTAACTACCCCTCTGTACTCTGCCTCAGCTGAAGATAGAGAAATAGCAACCTACTTCTTTCTCGACCAACAGATAGGCCTGAAACCGAGATTGAGTGAGTAATCAAATGTGGACTTGTGATCAATGTTATCACCATCCCAGTCAGAATCAATGAACCCGATGAGGTTCAATGTTGAGTCTATTGAATACTTAATCCCAAAGGTGATGGTTCCCTGTATGCATCGAATAATACACTTTGAAACCTTCCAATGTAGCTTATGCAACTCTTGCATGAACCTGGAGACTACTCCAACTGCATAGGAGAGTTCTGGTCTGGAGTGTGTGAGTTACAACAATCTCCCCACTAGTTGTCTATAGAGTGTGTTGTCAACCAGTGGAGTGTCATTTCCATCCTCAAGTCTGACTCCTGATAGGAAAAGATTCAGGGAAGACCTGTATTTTGTCATGTGAAATCTCTCAAGGAGATCTCGTGCATACTTCGCCTAAGATAGTTTGATGCATGATGCATCCTGAATGATCTTGATTCCAGGGAATAAATGTAGAGGACCCATGTCCGTAATCAAGAACCTGTCATGTAGAATCATCTTGACTGTAGCAATCGTTGAATTCAAGCAACCGATGATCATCAAATCATCAACATACAGAACTATGAGTATAAGTGAATCAGTCATCATGAGCATGTAGACATTCAGGTCTGATTTAAAACATACAAAGTTCTGTGACAATAGGTAGGATTCCATCTTGGAATACCATGCCCTCGGATCCTGCTTGAGTCCATAAAGAGACTTCTTCAGTCAACAGACCAAATATGAATCCTACATTAATCCCTGGGGATGCTCCATATAGATCTCCTCGGAGACATCATCGTGAAGAAATTCCTTCTTCATTTCCATCTAATGGACTTCCCATCCCTTGGTTGCCAAAATGGAAAGTTCCAAAGGTATGGAATCCATATTTTCTATTGGAGCGAAGGTCTCATTATAGTCAATGCCATGCACCTGTTGAAATCCTTTGACAACTAACATGGATTTGTATTTGCTAATCTGTCCATTCGTTGTGCTCTTGGTCCTGTAGACCCATCTGCACCTGACAAGTTTCCTTCCTGAAGGAAGGGGAACCAGATACCAATTATGTTTCTCGAGGAGGGAGTTGTGCTCCTCCTGCATGGTATATTCCCAAAAGGTATTTCTAGCAGCCTCGCCATTGTTGATGTTTCGACAACATCGGGAAGACATTCTCTAAAGATAATAATTAATAATATGATTATTAATGATTATTATATATATTACATAATAAGTAAATGATAATAACAAATAGTTATTGATTATTCAAGGGATGCATCCTTTCATGGATGGTCACCTTATGTTCCCTATATAGGGAACACTCACCATCGTAATAATATATTGTATATCGATCATATCTCATATGAAGAAAAACAACATGGTATTAGAGTAGGACTAGGCTAACTCCCTGACAGGAGGGCCTGTGATCCTGAAAGAAAGTTTCTACTTATTCAATGGAGATTTCATAGGATTCAATGGATTCATACACTCTCTCCAGTTTATCTGGGACACATATGAAGAAAAACAACATGGTATCAGAGACATAAGACTGTGGATCTAAAGACTGAACCAAGAAAATATGTCTAGGTGGCAACGGTTTAGTGGCAGTGAGTGTAAGAGAAGGCTCCTCGAAATCAGATCGAGTCCTCCTTGTATCAATTGGATCCCCAACAAGATCCCTTGCATCGAAGAGTAGTATGGGCCCAGTTGGGCCTCGACTCTGGATCTACATGAATTGACTATGCATCTGACTGTATTGACTATGTATCTATATCATTTGAATCCTATGAATTAGAACTCTCATTTGAATAAGAGTCGACATGTGCATTCTCATCATCTCTGACAGGTGGAAGAACAAAAGTGTCTGCATGCGGCTGTAGAGGTACATGCGAGACTCTTTCCTTGAATTGGACAATGCGCTCAATGATGAGCCAGTCCACGGAAAGATCAATGAGTATGTATCCCTTCACACCATCGGGGTATCCAAAAAAATACACTCTGTTCTCTGTGGATCAAATGCCTTCCTCTTCTCAGAGGGAATCGTAGCCCATGCACGTGAACCGAAAATAAGAAAGTGGGTCACTTCTGGTTTGAGGCCACTCCAAGCCTTGTAGGGGGTATTATCCTTGACATATCTATAGGGAGATCTGTTTTGGATGTAGGTTGCACAATTAAGTGCTTCAACCCATAATCTCTGTGGAAGTGACTTTGCATGTAGCATGCAAGATGCCATCTCTTTTAGAGATCTATTTTTTCTCTCAACAACTTCATTTTGTTGTGGAGTATAAGGAACCGTGTGCTGCAACTGAATCCCTGCCTCATGAAAAATATTTTGAATCTCATGGTTGAAATACTCTCCCTTGTTATCTGTTCGTAGGACTTTGATTTTCTTTCTTGACTGTCTCAACAAGGGCTTTGAAATATTTGAGGTGTTGAAGGACCTATGATTTTTTCCTGAGAAATAAAATCCATGTGAAGCATGAGAATTCATCAACAAAAATGACCACGTACCTTGATTTACTGATTGATGGATGCGTAAAAGTGCCCATGAGGTCACTATGGATCAGATATAAAGGAAGGGAATCCTTCTAAGTCATTCCTTTGTCGAATTTCTCTTGAGGGTGTTTTCCAAGAACACACCCCTCACAAATTCCTTTGGAGAAGTGGATGCCAGGTAGACCATCAACCATTCCCTGGTTTCTAAGTTGTTTCATATATCTAAAATTTAAATGTATGAACCTTTCATGCCATATCCTACTACTTTCATCATCATGGGTAAGCAGTAATGCATAATCTGGTTCAATAAATTCAGAAAATTTGTAGAGTCTAGTTTGATGGTTTACCTCACTGGTAGCAACCCTAGAATTGGTTTACATGTCATAGATATCCATTGCATCAGATGTGAATATGACTCTCTTTTCAGTGTTGTATTTTTTCATCTGATACATGAAGAGAATATTGACAGAAAGTTTGGGAACGTGTAGCACATTCTCGAAGCTTCCATTTGTGAGTTCAATTCTTCCTTTGTCAGTGACCTCGACTAGATAGTTGTCCCCCATCAGAATATGAGGACCTTTACATGCATCCAATGAAGAATAGAATTATTTTTTGGAAGCCATATGGTGTGATGCACCTGAATCTATGATCCAAGCATTGGGAGAGGAGTTGATGGAAATCAAAGCATGGCTAGAATTTCCTTTCTTCAGATTCTTATATTATGGCTTCTTCTTCTTGGCACCCTCAGGGATGCGATAATCCAAGGTTGTTTTTCTAAAGTATTTGGGTCATTAGATCTATTTGTTTCTACATACATGTGGATTTTGGATGGAATCCTTTATGTCAGTAAGTTCATTTCTCCCCTTTTCTTCCCTTTCAACCTTTGGATCCGGAGGCATCGTTGAAGGGTTTTGAGTACCCTTCCTTCTTTGGATTTGCATGTGCTTTACTTTTGTCTTTGTCTTTAGATTTATGATATTGATGATCGCTTCCATCTTGCACAGTAAGTGCATGTGCCTTTAGGCCTTTTGTTTTTCCCATATTGATGAGCTTGTCCTTCTCTTGTGTCAAAGACTCGATAAAGGCCTCAAGAGAGGTCATTGTCCAAGTAGACACATAGACAGAACCAACATCAGCCATATAAAAATCCAAGTATCTAAATCAAATTGATGAAGCATTTGGAACAATTTTTCATCTCATTTATCTTGAACTCCTCTATCACATATCCTCTTGTAAAACCCCCAATGAAGCCTGGACCACTATGGAAGGGATTTTTGGAAAACAGGGCAAGATGAGGGGACACATGCTTGAGATGGAATTGCTCACATTGGATCGAAAATCCTTCAACAATCTCCAATATTTATTTACCAAATATAAGGATTTGTTGTCGCAACTCAAGGCTTGCGCAGTTGATAAATATAAGGAGGAGAAACAAATAGTTCTCACCATTCTCTCCATGGTGTGTGTGTGTGTGTGTGTGTGTGTGTGTCGATCCTACATAGCATAGATCTATATAGGAATTGGCATACACAATTATAGAGAAAAGAGAAGCAAGAGAGAAAGAATGGAAGAATTCTCAATAACTGTATTTCACACTCAAAGAGTGAATAATTTACAATATATATAGGCTACATGAGTAACTAATGCACCATAGTTGTGATATAGAGAGATATAGACACTCACTGATAGACATTGGAGTGAATTGCCACCTAGTCCCAGTTAATTGATCCATGCAATCATCAGTTAGATGAGTCACGACTTCCACTAGTCAAACTAAGTGTAACTGACTCTAAATTGAAGAGGAACATCCTATTTTGTAGGGGAATATTCTTGAGAGAATATTCTCATGTAAGGAAGAGTTCTCAACATTGGACGCTAAAACTTAGAAAAATAATTATAGGTGAGTGTGTAATATATTCAACACCCCCTTGAACACTGCTTGGGTGTACATGATGAATGGGTCCTGACAACAAAGGCCATGTTAGGTACCCATTTTAAAATTCATATAAGAATGTGACACTGAAAAAATTGAGGAAAGAGGGAAAACTTCATGGGAAAACCACCCCTTCAAATTACAATGCATAAAAAAATATGAGAAGGAACATAAAGCAGTTGCTAAGAAACCATGTCCTTCACTCCAAGAAGACCTTGCAACTGTGAAAGTTTGTACTCGTTGAAGATTTTGTTGAATATGTAGATGGTTGCATGGATATGATGAAGTATATGCACCATTGATTCTTCCACACCTATCCATTTTATCTTCTTGTAATGAAGAAGATCCAAATAAAGTTTGGATGAAATTTTGAAAACCATGCAATCGTTTCTGGAAAAACACTGAAATTTTGTTGATTTTAAAATGATCATAAATTCACTTCCCGAACTCCATTTCAGACAATTGTTTTTGAAATTGGATATTTTTCCAAGAGGAATTCAAATATCCGATTTTTTTTTAATCTAATGTGCGTGACTCCCTTTTTGTCTCCTGAGATGCATGCACGACTCCTAAGTTGCATGCAACATATATTCCACATGAAATTCAGAAAACAAATATGAAATGGAGTAGAAATCATCTGCAATTAATGGAATACAAATTTGTCCAGATACTTGTGTAGAAGACTCTTCAAAATAAGAGGCTTGATCTTCTGATGGTTTCTCTTGTGTCTCTATCTTTCCAATATCCTACATGAAATCCTCACAATATTATTTACTCTTGAATAGAACCTCCAATATGGTCCATAATTCATTTGGAGTTGAGTCTTGTGAGTCATCATATACTTGGTGGAGAATTTCAGGACAAATAAACCAGAGGATACAAACTATGTCCATATCTTGTCTATTGAGAAAGTTGTTTTTCTCATTGGTGGAATCAGGCTCTACTTCCATTTCCATAGTTATTTGGTACAAGCCTTTGCATATGATTTTAAGGAGAATTGTTGGCTTCCACTCCAAATAGTTATGAGGAGTGATAAGTATTGTCAGTGAATAATCCATGTTTTTTGTGTTCTTCAATCTTTAGTACCTGCAAAAAGAGTCCAATATGTCTTTTACCTAGCAATTTTTCATCTCTGATACGATGTAAATGTGTTTAAACTGCACATAATAGATCTAGCTAGCAAATCACATACACAAATTGCATAGAAAATATGAGAAAAGAGAAGCAAGAGATAAAGAATGGAATAATTCTCGTTAACCAAATGAATGAATGATAATTTACACATGCACTGGAGGAGAATCCAATGCACCATAGTGGTGATCTAGAGTGATCTAGACACACACCATCAATTACGGGAGTAAACTGCCACCTAGTCTAGTCTCTCAGGAAGTTACAGGAGTGAATTTCCACCTAGTCTGAGTTAACTAGTCTCTCAGTCTTCAGTTAACTAACTGAAACTGAGTGAAGTGAAGAGGAGATCATGGAATCATGAGTAATGCGCTAGTCTAATGATAATCCCAAGGACAATGTGCATTATTTGGTGATGATCCTAATGCTACATGGTGATGATCCTAATGTAGCATCTAGACTCCACTCAACTAATCAAACTGGAGTGTGAACTGAAGAGAATATTCTCCTAGAGGAATATTCTCCCTAAACTATAGGATACTGAATAATGACTAATAAACATAGGTAAAACCTTAGGAAAATGAAATCATAGGTGTGTGTTAAGTATCTCCAACACTGATCACATAAAAAAATAAAAGAAAGTGGTTTGTATGCATAAGAGAACTTTAATAGAGTAAACACATGTGGAGATCAAATGAAGAAAATGATAGATCAATATGAAATATTTTATACTCAAAACTCAGAGTTATAAAACACCATCAAAATTGATCCCTAATTAGTTCCCTTGGGATGTCTGAAAAAATATTAAAGTCTGTTACAAAGCTTTGAAATTAAAATGCATTTGTCCTGAGGACTGGGATTGGGGCTCCCGTGGACTATTAAAATTAAATATAAACAAGAAGTGAGTTGTGGAGAGAAGATGGTGGGTGATGACAGAGTAGCAAGACCTGGAAAGAAGACATGAAGAATTTAGCACATTTTGGTTAAACCTTTCTAGTCAAAGAAGCAAAGTAACTAGATGAAATACTAATAAAGAAAGCAATATGTGATCAGCATAAACCTACTATGATGGTCTATCTCGTGTTTTACTTGCTTGTTGTTGTCCTTTTATTCTCCTATTTGGAAGTTATAGGAACCGTCTCAACTGTTTTTTCTTGGCCTTCTTTAGTTAATTTATCAATTCCCTTCTTAAACCAATATTCAATGTAATTTTTCATTGGCACAACATTTATTTCATGCCTAATTTTGATATTAAACAATTCATCTTCTAAATATCTTAGGTCATGAGAAAGGTCATGTATTGCCTCCTCAATATCTTTATTTTTCATAGAATAATCAACCATCCAATTATCTATATCTTCTTCGCCATATTCAATTATGTCATTGAATTTCTCAGTCGATAATCCTTTTGATAATTCCACTTGTTCATCAAAGTGTTGCCTTGTCATAAACATTGAATTGAGAATTAACTTAGGATATTGCACCTCATCAGTGCTTCCTGCCAAGTCTACCTCTATAAGTATTCTAAATCATTCTTCTCTTTTCACTATGGCTTTGTTGAATGCTTGGACAACATTATTCAAATTCTTGATCTTTTCTTTCCAACAGGCATTCATTTGTTTAATTCGACTTGGAGAAGGGAAATCCTCTTCTCTCGTTTTCAATTATGTCATGTTTGAGTCTTTTATCCCAAATGGTAAAACAACATCTGTATAGAATCCTTCTTCATTCTGTAAATCAGCTTGGAGATATTCATGAGCAGACTAAAAGATCCATTTAATTTAATACCGGGTGTAGTTTGTTTAATCATTGTCAAAGGACTGGCCAGGATTGGAAGAGGCATCAAGGTCGTTTCCAATTCTTTGATCTTCTCCTTTAATTTGGAATTTTCAACCTCTAAACCATCAATATATTCGTCGAGTGTGTCCTCAGTTTCCCTATGGATTTTGGAAATTTGGGACGATCGCATATCCTTCAGGTCAACCTCTGAGTGGGCCTTTCCCTTTTTATTCTTCTAGTCACTTCTTTCTACAATCAACTTTTTAAATTCTTTATCAAAAACAACACTTTGAAAAGTAAAGGATTCTTCTTCAGTAAAGGTCTCATTTCCAATGACTTCCAATAAAGAATCTTGTTGAGCCATATTTTCTAGTTATTCTATTGCAGGAAATATTTTTTGAATATCTTCTTCTAGTTCCATACCCTCCAAAGAAAATATTTGGATGTCATTTTCTATAAGATTATGTTCTTCTTCTTGCACTAAATGTTTTCTTTTCTTTCTCATGGGAAACTTGTGTGAACTCTCAATTTTTCTAGGGGGAGGATTCTTCTCTCCCCCTCCACTAGAAATACTGTTGAAAACCTTTTTAACTGGGTGGGTTGTTGGAGCAGTGCTCCTGGATGTAGTATTCTTGGGAGTAACAACTGGAGATTGATCACTTTCTTCACTCAGACCTTTTCCCCTTTTCTTGTAAAGATCATTACCGCTAAGTAATGTTTCTAAATCTCCAGCATTATGTACGAGAGTGCTTTGGTTGTTACTCTCTTCTTCTTCATTCAAGACAGTTTGAATGAAAGAGTTATTGAACCCCATTGAATGCATATGTCCAACAAATATTTGGTTCGGATTGAAACCTTTGATCCTTTCAACATACTTTAAACTCACATTGTTAAAATGATTTCCAAATTCGTCAATTTTATTTATATTTCTGAAAATGAACTCTCCAATCTTCCATGGCAGGAGAATAAACTGTGTTTTCCTTTTTTCATGGAAAAAATGTAGCCAGAAGTTATATTTCCTTTCCACCTCTGTAATAAATAGTTTATCAGATACATGATACGGGAGAAAAGAAGGATTCTCTTTCAAGCAAAATATCCTTATGATATTGTGTTTCTCCATTTTTTCTTTTGTCCCCTTTTTTCTCTAAAAAAATGGTAGCTTGATTAGATATCCTTGGAGTGTTTTCTCCCAACAAGAGCTTTTTGAAGACTGAAAAAAAATTATTATAAACTTCATAGAAAAAAAAAGGGGTCTTATGTCTCGATAAAGCTTGATACCGAAAGGTAACTGGATTTGTTTCGCAATTCACCCTCTTACTAATGGTTAATTTTGGGAATTGACAACAATGCAAAATAGAAAATATCAAATACGAGGCCATAAATAATTTTGTCTTTTTTATAGTGTGATAATTGGGACGAGATTTCGATAGAAATGAGTTTTCCCCAATCAAAAATGGCATGTTC
>ML814754.1:0-58629 GCA_009831015.1 Picea engelmannii | reverse complement strand
TGGTACAAAGTGTGAAAAAATGGAAACAATATTTGTTGGGGAAAGAAACCATTGTTCACACTAATCATCAACCACTGCAATACTTACAATCATAAACAAAGCTACAACAAGCTAGGCACTTCAGATGGATGGGTTTTATTCAACAGTTCCACTTGGTCATCAGGTATAAGAAGGGCATTTATAATAAAGTCGTTGATATACTTTCAAGGCCTATTATTAGTTCTTCAGTTATTCTTAAGCATAGTCCTATCATGCATGAAAGTTATGTTGAGCAATATGCTTTGGATACTGATTTTAAAGAAGTATATGAAACTTTGTGTCATTCTAACTATGTTGAAGAATTGGATTACCATGTGCATGATAATATTTAATATCATCTTGGAAATTTATGTATTCCACAGGGGGAAAGAATCAACATTATAAGAGAAGCACATTCTTCTCTTATTGCTGGTCATTTTGGTGTAGGCAAGACAATGGCTAATTTGCAAAGATACTGCTACTGGCCTAAAATGGATGAAAGTGTTTCAAGATATGTTTGAGGATGTTCGTTATGTTCCACAAGTAAACCTAGCAATCCAAAATTGGTTTTGTATACTCCACTTCTGGTTCCTTCTCGTCCTTGGGAAAGTATTTCCATGGATTTTGTAGGAGGTTTACCTATGTCTCGAAGAAATCATGATTATATTTATGTTGTGGTTGATCGATTTAGAAAAATGTGTATTTTGATTCCTTGTATGAAGCAGGTTACAGCTGAACAAATGGCACACATTTTCTTTCAAAATGTTTGGGTGCATTTTGGATTGCCTAAATCCATTATTTCTGATCGGGATTCTCGATTTGTTGGAAGTTTTTGGTCGAGTTTATGGGCACTCATGGACACCAAACTGAAAAAGAGCACAGCTTTTCATTCACAAATAGATGGTCGGATAGAAGTGGTAAATCGAACAATGGTGCATCTTCTTCGTGCTTATTGCAACAAGCATCCTAAACTTTGGGATGAGCATTTACACTACATTCAACATGCTTACAATCGAGCTAAACACTCTTCAACTCAAACATCACCATTTGAAGCATGTTTTGGCTATTTGCCCAAATATCCTTTAGATTTTATCTTTGGGAAGGATATTGCTATCGATGGTCAATATGACATTGATAAGGCAGAAAATTTCATTGAACAAATTCAGTCGATACATCAAATGGTGCAAGAGCAGTTGGAAAAGAGTCAAGCCAAGTACAAGATAAGACATGACAAGCATCGTGTTGATCATAGTTTCCAAGTTGGAGATAAAGTTTGACTTTACATCAGTAAGGAGAGGCTTAAAGGAGAAGGTAAAAATTGAAAACGATTCGATATGGTCCTTTCAAGATTATCGACAAGATTGGTAACAATGCCTTTCGTTTAGATTTGCCTCCTTATATGAAAATGTATGTTGTTGTTAATGTTGAGAATTTGAAATTGTACAAGCCTCTGTTGATCGATGATCATGGAGAGCATGTTCATATTCCTTCTATAGATGATTTTTCCCCAGAATACCTTACAGAACTGCATGAAGACACCATCCTTGATAGGAGAATGCGAACTTCAAAACGAGGAAATGTGGAGTATCTTCGAGTTGGTCTTAAAGGAAAAAATCCAAGAAAAGCGTTATTAGATAAATCCGTAGGTGCGGACACTAACCGATCTCCCTAGATCCACCTAGATCTAGAACAAAGCAAGACAAAATAATACTCTTTCCCTAGATTTCGACTATTGAATTAAATAGGAGGCAAGAACGAATAACATACCTTATAATCGCTTCCTATGGTCTTTGTTTCTCCTTCTTTGCTCCAGTGATCTTGTGCAGTCAATACCAAGACAACACAAACCAACCAAAGTGAAGAAAGCACAATCTATTCAACAATCAATCTATGTATATGATCAAGGAGTTATACAATAAAGTGGAAATAGCTTTATGGGAAAGGGACATATTACTGTATCATATTGATGGAAAGTAAATATTACAACCTAAGCCTTGATGCCGCAAACTTCCTTTCGATGGCCCTTGACTCTAACACACACACTTTCTCACTTGCATGAAGAAGATCAACTCTTTTGGATGAACTTGCCGAAGTCTCCTAGCTGTTCTAGCATCAATCCTTCACACAATTCTTTTCACTAATTCTCCAATGAATCTCTTTCTTGTTTGCTTGCTTTATTGCTTAACCTTTTCCATGAGAATTCACTCAATATATAGGAGAGAATTAATTGGTTACTTGGATAAGAATGATCCCAAAATATCAGGGAATCCAGTACTAGGATAACCATTCGAATGCCATCTCATCCTTCTAGAAGATTCCCTTCTAGAAGTTTCGAGAATTCATCTTTTTCCCTTCTTTAGAAAGAGTTCTCACCCTAGCAGTTCAACACAGTGCGAACTTCTCACACCCTGGCTTAAGGTAGCCTATAAGAATCATGCATTCTCGCAGGAAAATATACTAGCAGCCTGTGAACCTCCCTCAAAAAATGATATTTTTGGAAAGAGAAGAAAGTAACTTTTCTTAGGAGAAAGTTCTTATGAAGAGCCTAAGTACACCATCATCAGTACATCATCATGATGACCAAAATCATGGGTAACAGAATGCCCCCCAAAGTATGAGTGTTGGAACTAGTGACAACTGATAGACTTTGTAAGCTGCATGTGTGTGTCGAGAACCAGGAGCACATCTAATCGAAAACCTACGAACAATCAAGCATCTGTAGAGTATCATATATATCAATTCTGAGGTAGGCATTCCCATACTTAGATCACAGACTGGTGACATTGTAGACATGGGTCATGGCCACCAATCATACACTGTGGATCCATGCCATCAAAATATAGCATAGCCACTGGAATACATTGTGGATCTATGCGAGAAATTTCAAATCAAGATGACATAGCCACAAGACATACACAGTGGATCTATGTGTCGCAAATTATACATACTCCATCGCAACCTGGATCACAAAGATGATATCTAGGGTCTTCAATTTCGTCACCCAAAGTATGAATATAACCATGTGATTACATGTGTTGAAGTCGAACATGGCAGAAACCACTTGATTATCGGTCATTGATGTAACTGTTAACAAGTGCGAGGGAAATCACCATTGATTTCAATGAATCCCAAGGTACCATGATACAATCCATCGAGTGTGAATGAATGAGTTAAAGTTAAAAATCCAATGGAATCTTTTGATCAGGGGCCAATGATGTAAACCCACTGTCGAAAGAGAGGAAACCTGCCATTGAGGCAAGCAAGCTCCAAGGTGCCAAATAATTTCTAAGTCTTGATTTCGGATAATGAGCTGAAGTCGACGGAAAAAAACTCATCATAGGAGGGCCTTGATGTATCCCTCATCAATGACATGAAATGAGTAACATATTTTGAAGGTGAAACAAAGTATGATGTGAATTGGACTTGACACAGGGAAGGCCGACACAGAGAGAATGGATAACTCCAGATGGCCGACTCGATATAGGTTTTAGATGGACTTATCTTGAACATATGAATGACATGACCAATGATTTGGTAGAATTGACTCAAAGATGACACGGGGAATGACCTTGTAGAAAATCGAATGAGAGACAAATGGATTTCCCAAACTGGCTTCAAATGTGATGAATAGGGGGTGTCATGTTCAAGAGCGACACTTACTACCAATCAATACGAAAATGAAAACATATCCCTTTCCCAAATTTCCCCCCACCATTTCTGACGAGTACCTCTTTATTTTACACAAGCTTGAGGAGGATAACATATGCTTGTTGATATAAGCTCATCCTTCGGACGAGTCCCTTGGAGTATTTTTAACGCACCCTAAGAAGGAGTGGTTTGGTCCCATCACGGGTCTATCAATGTTTGTATAATGAGTCCAGAGATAGAAAACTCGAAGGTTTTTCAAGATTATAGAGTTTGGAAAAACAATTAAAAGAGAACTCTCTCAGTTCCTTTTTCATAAAATAGTCTAGATGAGACCGAAAAAGAGATAAATTATCGCTCACCAGATGCTTACTTCAAATACTTTATCGAGCGTGAAAATAGCAAGGTTGCTTGGCGATCTTTTCATGTTTAAAGAGTCTGAAAAGAGCTTAAAGAGGAATCCAGGGGGGTTCCTTTTTTGTATAACCTTGTTGAGCCCAAAAAAGTGATAAAAGTATGCTCGACCATGTTCTCATGTATTTACGAGCGCAAGAACGGACAAAAACGACGCTCGAGGTTTTATGTAAAAACCATAAAAAACAATCAAAAACACGCTATAACGAAGAAAAACACGTCCCTAACCCTGTATTGAATCATCCAAATCATCACGCATGCAAGAAATACACTCAACATGACATTAGGGATTAGGGTTTAGTCGATAAATAATCATAAAAACCCAAAATGGTATAGTAAAAGTAAACAAAATGAGTAAAAACTCTTTTTTACCACACCATTTTACATTTCCACTATTGAGCTCCAAAAAACCCCTCTTTTACCCTCCGAGTTTGGTGTTAGATTACGGGAGCTACAAGAGACCATTCAGCAAGCCGTCTATGACATTAAGGTAGGTTCTTCATCCTTAACATTTTCATGGTTTCATTTTGTCATTTCATTGGTTAAATTTCCATTTTTAAGATGTTTTTCTAGGCCCTATATGCGCATTTTCATTCTCCCAGGTAGCCCATACGGGGCCTGTGAGAATGATGCATTCTCACGGGTGAGCCTTAAGCCACCTGCAAGGTTCTCACACTGTGAAAATGGGGCACCTGCGAGAACCGCAAAGCCCAATTTTTTTTTTATTTTTTAGCCAAATGAAAAAGATCTAAAGCATGAAAAAGTTATTAATCCTCCTTTTATGTTCCTTGTGGAGATAATTGGCCATAAACATGGTGCTTGAGTGGCGTGAAAAGGAACATGAAGAGAATAATGAAATGGCCGAGAATCATCCTCCTACCATAGCTACATTGAGAGATTGTGGGATCTTGAAATACTTTCACATCCCGAGCATGAGGGCCCAAGTCAAACTACTAGAGTACCTGGTCTGTATGTCGGACCCAGATTAGCAGGTTTTTCATGTGGGAGCTCACACATTGTCCATAGACACTGAGGAAATTTACTTTCTTATGGGATTGTTCCGATGTGGATACTATGTGAGCCTGACTGGTAGTAGAGGTGGTGGGATAAAGATGAGTGAGTATTGCAATCAATACTGCATACCCGAGGTTGAAAGGAAAAAAGGAAAAGTGGCTATCTGAGGGGTACAAGACTTGACCCTTCATACTATCCTTTTCACTATAGCTCAGATGGCTGGGAGTTCTTCTCCTCATATGGCATTACAGAGCTACTTCCAGTATGCCATCGAGTGTACTGAGCCTCGAGTATTCAACTGGGCAGATGTTGTGCTTCGCAGTATCAAAAAGAAATTGACCAAATGTAGGTGAGGTGACCTGAAGCAATTCGGGTATGGATATTTGTTGGTGTCCTTCTTCCTTGAGAGGGTCCCCGTATTTAGACTACAAGTTGAGTGGAACATACCATGTCCTAGGGATCCAAGGATGTTGAGATGGTGTCGGCTCATGGCCCGACACGTAGCAGGATTGATCGTCAAGTACGATGATATTTTATTTGACTGGATTCAAACCCAGATGTTGATAGTTGATGACTACGCTTATGTTGGGTTGGATTTCCAAGGAGATTCATATTTAGAACTAACAGAGGATACTCAGTGGGGTGACCTTGGTAATAAGTACACGCATTTTCTCTTTTTAAATGTTTTTTGAATTTTTATCATATTCAAATGTTTTTGTTTTTATATATTCATCCAAAGACATTATACAAAATCGTTTGTTGATAACACAGATGTTGGACTGTATAGACCTCCCGACACTTCTCCCATCCAGTGGCGAGGAGAGATAGCGACAACACCACAGTATGCTGAGGATTACCAAGTAGTGGAACAGAATCTAGAGGGCCTTACTATAGACATTCCAGATATGACTCTGGAAGAGGTTCCACGACACGATCAACGCCATACTGTAGGGGTATCAGTATCTATGAGTCAACTGATCCGTAGGGTTGCTAGGGTAGTCGTGTGTTATCATGAATGTCATCCATGACGTCACTTTGTAGAAGCTATAAGCTTCAATTTTTGATATTTTGGTCTTCGGAAAAACTTTTTGTAAAAAACTCTTTTGATCGTTATATATACAGATGGCTTCTACTAGATTACTTTATATTGTGTGAATTTTGATGTGTTTGATTTATAAATGATTCAAATGTCTATCCAATACATAATTAGCCATTGCATCTGTTAATGTATTTAGACATCTAGGAATATGTTGATATTCAATGTGATCAAAATAACGTTCCAAGAGGCGAATTCGCAAATATACCCGCAACAAAGTAGGACTTCGAATAGAGTAGATATTACTTAACTGTAGTACTACAAGCTGCGAGTCAATTCGTACAACCAAATGACGAATTCCGAGCGAGATAGCATCAACCAATAATTCAATAACGACGCTATACTCTGCAATGTTGTTGGTTGCACGGCCGAGGCACACACGTCGTAAAGATAAAAGTTCATTTGTTGGGGCATAGATTGCCCACGCAACGGAAGCAAGGTTCAGAGTACTATGGCTAGCGCCATCAGCGAAGCCAATATAGGGTAGCAAAGACTCTGACATCTGGAAATCAAACACAATGTCACATAAGGGCAAAGACCAGATAACGACAAAAGAAAACTATAGTAACACACACAAAGTATGATACATAAAATACAAGTACTTGTGCACAGATAATTTATGCATAGTACTTATTCAAGTACAACCCATTCCTAGGTTCACTCAAAGGGATACCATCATAATCAACCAACTCATATTCTCCTTTTTCCAAAACTCGGTGAATTATATAAGGACCTCACCACATGGGTTCGAATTTTCCAGCTCCTAACACATCTCGATCCTATTCATAGAGAAGAACAAGATCACCTTCGGAGAAAACACGAGGATTGACATGCTTGTCATATTGTGCCTTGACACGTTTCTTCTGGGCTTCTATTACTAGAGTGGCGTCACGTAGAGTTTCGTCTAATTGCATTAGATACAATAGATGTTCTTCTTCAATAGAAGTATTGGGTAAGAGTTCGACAACTAGCTTCAGAGAGGGTATCTCACATTCTATAGGAAGAATGGCTTCCACACCATAGACTAATAGAAAAGGCGTAAACCCAGTAGCGGATTTGACAGATGTCTGGTATGCCCACAATGCCGAAAAACAACATTGTGTGCCAACTTGTTTTATGAATTCCTATCATCTGTCAAAGCATAGTTATAAGAACTTTGTTGATTGCTTCGACCTAGCCATTAGCTTGTAGATAATAGGGTGTTGAGTTATCATGGCGAAGACCCAACTTTTCTGTAAGTTCAGACATCATAAAATTCCTAAAGTGACTACTATGATCAGTGAAGATAGCTTGGGGAACACCAAAACAATCTATGACATGATTAAAAAGAAACAACGATGCAGTCTTTCCAGTATTATTGAATGTCGGCATCACCTCGGCCCATTTTGTAAAGTAATCAACAACTACAATGATGTAACCATGCCCCCTGGCTGAGTGAGGGTGACATGTCATGAAATCGATGCCCCATTTTGAAAAAGGAACAACTGAGACCACAGGATGAAGAGGAGCAGGATGTGACCGAATTTTCTGATTGTAGGTCTGGCGGGCATGGCATTTTTGAACAGCAGTAATGCAGTCGTTAAACAAAGAAGGCCAAAAATACCCTGCACGTAAGATCTTCTAGGTAGTAGCATACCCAGACATATGACCACCACATGCCCCAGAATGGTAGTCATTCAGAGCTTTCTCGGCTTCTTCGAATGTTAAACAACGTAAAAAAACAGAGTCAATTCCTCAATGGTAAAGAGTATCCCCGAGGATAATGTATTGACGAGCTTGATAGCATATGCGATGTCATTTTGTACTAGACAAAGCAGGCCAGAAAGTCTGGGTTTGGAGATATATAATGATATCCCCATACCAAAGATCGTCAATGCTAATAAGGAAAATAGATTCATCAGGTAATGAATCTACTGCTACATTTTTTGTTGCAGAATGAGGAAAATCACATATCAACTCAGCAAAAACTAAGGATTTCTTAGACTTGGCGTGATCGAATTCCAAGTCAAACTCCTAGAGTATGACAATCCATTTGGAGTACTTGCCCCCAAGCAATTGACGTGTCAAAATATGTCGCATAGGGTTTCAATGGGAAATCATCGTAGTCTTGCGTGAGAGGATATAATGCCGGAAGCGTTGGACGGACTGAATGGTAGCCAAGGCCAGTTTTTCAACATGTTGATACTTGATTTTAGTTGGTGTGAGACTTCGACTCAAGTAGTAAACAACATGTTCGTCATGCGCATCATCCTCTTGGACGAGAACCATGCCAATAGTGTACTCCGAGGCAGCAAGATAAAGGAAATAATCACGACTGTAATCAGGAGGAAAGAGAAGTAGATCTTGTGTGAGGGACAACTTTAAAGCTTCAAAAGCATTGTTGGCAATGGTATCCCAGACGAACTCTGAATATTTCTTCAGTAGCCGCGTAAAACCACGAGTTATCTCGGCGTAATTAGGGATAAAACGATGAAGAAAGTTTGGTTTCCCCTGCAAACTTTGCAACTGGAACAGTGTAGAAGGAGGAGGGAGATTAAGGATCACCTCAACCTTAATAGGATCTACCTGGATCCCTTGACACGAAACGATAAAACCTAGAAGACGGTCGGATTCCATGCAAAAAATGCATTTATAAGGATTTAAACGTATACGATAAAACCAACAGCGAACGAAAATGGCTCGGAGGTGGGAAGGGTTATCAACTCTACACATAGAATGAGCATGTAAATCGTCCAAATAGGGTTGAACGATATGCTTAATATCATGAAAAGCATAAGACATAGCATGTTGAAACATCATGCCAATGTTCTTAAGACCAAAAGGGAGTTTCCTATAGGCAAAAGTACCCCAAGGACAAATAAAAGAAGTTTTATGTTGATCCTCAGGAGCAATGTTAATTTGATTATAGCCGGAGAAACCATCCATGAGAGAGAAGATTTCACTTCCGGCACAGTCATTGACAATCTGGTCAACAAAAGGGGTTGGAAATTTATCTTTTGGACAAGATTTGTTAATATCCCTATAATCAACACATACACGAATACTGCCGCCTTTCTTGTCAATCGAGACGGGATTGGAAACCCATTCTGTAAGAGCCACCAGATAAATAAAACCGGCTTTTAGAAGTTTTTCAACTTCGAGCTTGATAGTTGCCGCTTTATGTGGGTGGACGGGATGAAGGCATTGCCAGACAGGTTTAGCTTCGGGGTATGTCTTTATCTCATGTACAACAATTTCAGGGTCAATACCTAGCATCTCTTCATAGCTCCAGGCGAAGATGTCACGAAATTCTTTGAACAAAGACGTATAGGTGACGATTTTGTCGGGAGAACAAGAAGCTCCAATATGAACATTTTAAACTATCCCAGGTTTAATGGATATGTCAATGGGGATCGTGGGAGAGATATTACTTAAGTTCCCTTCAGCAAACACATCGTGTGAAGATGAGGGAACTGTCAAGATGAAAACAACGGTCGACGGAGTCGAAATCCATTGGTAGTTCTCAAGAGTGTGTTGTTCCAGAAAGAGTATGGAACGATGATGCCCATCGTCCCAAGGGGTGTCCTCCATGATGGACATGATCATCTTGTCAATGGAAAAATAACATGAAAAGGATTGGGAGACAACTCATCAAGAGAGGGGGTAGAAGGTGTTGTTGATTGAATGGCTTGATAAGCAGACTCAACCGGACTTAACGACATGACGTCGCCGAAACGAAAATGATATCTAGGGTCAGGGACAATCCAAGGGTCATGTGACACAGGAAGTTCGTGAGGCACGGTGGAGATCATGTTGATAGAAGCAACTGACGGGCGTGTACAATCAGGCGGTGGAATGGGAAAAGTACCCATTAACGAGGAGTCCTTTAAAAGGCCTACACCGACATTCTCATAACCCGGTGGGGTTTTAGCAATAAACAACACGTTGTTAGTATGGGTATCAGAATTGAAGAAGGCAAGTTGTTCAATGGTAACAACCTTTCCTTGATGAGGGAAACATACTACATGGAAAAGGGTTGACACAATGGCGTGCATGGAATCAATCCAGCTATGGCCAAGTAAAAGATTATAATCAAGGGGAGCGTCAAAGACTTCCACTTCAACTTGGACCGTTTTACCTTCTAGAGTGATAGGCAACGAAGGAAGAACACCGTAAGGCTTAAAACCAGAGCCATTGAAGGCTTTAAGATTGTTTTGTGATTCATTCAAGGAAGGAGAGCCAATGGTTTTCCAACAAGCAAAAGACATTACACAAGTTGAGGCACCCTCGTCGATAACAGTTCGGAAAATTTTCTTGTCAGAGACCACAACTTGTATTTGGAACGCGAGTTGAGGGGGTAACCTTGGAATACGATCATCCAAGTCAAAGACTATTAAATTCGTATCTGTCGAGTCAATTCCACCTATAGATTTCAACAGTGCCTTCCGTTGTGCAGGACAAGACTGAAGGACTTCAAGGGATGATATCGCTGAAGGTGTCTGGGCCAAATCTTCAACAATGTTGTAGTTTTGGGCCGCATGAGCATGAGGATTGAAATTCGATTTCCGAATGACACCTGTTGGGGGTGGTCGTAGAACTGTATCAAGAGTCGGTTGTTCGAGATGAAGAGGACCGTTAGTAGGTGTTGTCACGGGAGATGGTTGTACCAAAGTAGGAGGTAAATTGTCAACCTTCTCCTTAGATGGAGTATAATCTTTGGCTCTAGTTGTGAGTGCAACATTATTCTACTTAGAATCGCCAGTACACATCAGAACATATGATGTCGTAGAAGAGGAGGGTTGGTCTTGAATGACCAACTGAGCTTGTTGTTGAGACGGGAAGGGTTGGGAAAAGATAGCTGGTGTAGATGGTTTGGGTGCTCCTTGAAGGAACTTTGTGACCTCGACAGATCGTGGACAATCCTTTGTGTATTGATCGTCACCATAGATAAGGAAAGGGTATCGTGGTTTGCGCTTATCCCGATCTTCAATAGGATTGTTTTTAGTTTGCTCTGCTTGATTGGTATTTTTCCCCTCCTTATTCTTGCCTCTCCCCTTTTTAGATTTATTTTTACTGGCTGGGGTAGATTGGACAGCATTGACCTCAGAAGTTTTACCGGTGGGAGTAGCAGGAGACAGAGCATTTTGAACATTAGAAGAAGCATATTTAGGGGTTGTGCTTGAAATAGAATGTGAGTGGGCTTGGGCAGTACCAATCACACCATCATCTGCATGCGAGGCAGTTGGAGCAGTTGAAGTGCTGGAAGTACCAGGACGAGGTAATTCAGGTAGCAAATCGTAAAGTGTTCCCATTTTCGAATAAACAAGATCAAGATATTGAGCACGGCCTATAGCCTGCTCCTCTATGACAACGCCACCCATGGCAATGTCCTTACCAATTTTGTTCACAAAGGATTTTGTAAACCATTCTTCCAGTAACTGATTAGGAATCTCATGTTTAATGAGACGTCGTCTCCTTTCCCACTCATGAATATGATCAGATATATGAGTGCCTTTAGTCTATTTGAAGGAAGTCAAAATCTTAGACCTAGTATCATAACGGATCGGTAACTAGTAATGTGTAAGGAAAGCCATAGCTAGGGTGTTGAAATTAGAGAAGAAACCTTGTGGCAATTTTGTGAGAAGAAACCCCAGTGGGGTCACCAATTTTGTTATTGGATAAATCCATAGGTACAGACACTAACCGATCTCCCTATATCCACCTGGATTTAGAACAAAGGAAGACAGAATAATACTCTTTCCTTAGATTTCAACTATTGAATTAAATAGGAGGCAAGAATGAATAACATACCTTATAATCACTTCCTATGGTCTTTGTTGCTCCTTCTTCACTCCAGTTCTCTTGTGCAGTCAATACCAAGACAACAGAAACCAACCAATGTGAAGAAAGCACAATCTATTCAACAGTCAATCTATGTATATGATCAAGGAGTTATACAATAAAGTGGAAATAGCTTTATGGGAAAGGGACATATTACTGTATCATATTGATGGAAAGTAAAGATTACAACCTGAGCCTTGATGTCACAAAATTCCTTTCGATGGCTCTTGACTCTGACACACACACTTTCTCACTTGCATGAAGAAGATCAACTCTTTTGGATGAACTTGCTAAAGTCTCCTAGCTGATGTAGCATCAATCCTTCACACAATTCTTTTCACTAATTCTCCAATGAATCTCTTGCTTGTTTGCTTGCTTTCTTGCTTAACCTTTTCCATGAGAATTCACTCAATATATAGGAGAGAATGAATTGGTTACTTGGATAAGAATGATCCCAAAATATCAGAGAATCCAGTACTAGGATAACCATTCGAATGCCATCTCATCCTTCTAGAAGATTCCCTTCTAGAAGCTTCGAGAATTCGTCTTTTTCCCTTCTTTAGAAAGAGTTCGCGCCCTAGCAGTTCAACACAGTGTGAACTTCTCACACCCTGTCTTAAGGCAGCCTGTGAGAATCATGCATTCTCACAGGAAAATATACTAGTAGCCTGCGAACCTCCCTCAAAAAATGATATTTCTGGAAAGAGAAGAAAGTAACTTTTCTCAGGAGAAAGTTCTTATGAAGAGCCTGAGTACACCATCATCAATACATCATCATGATGACCAAAATCATGGGTAACACAAAGCCAAGTGGATTGAGGTTGGAAGAGTTAGGGAACTATACCCTCATCTTCAAATCGACTGAAAATAGTCTTTTGGAGGTCCAAAATCTTTCCAATGGGGAGGTGTGATCAAGGGATCAAATTTTGCTCAAAACTTCAAAGTGCTTGGAATCACTTCAAATCGAACGAGAGCGTAGGCCTCGTCATTACAAACCCAACACAACTCGTTTGGGTTCAAATAGACATCGGGAGTGAGAGATATCGCGTTCTATTCAAATTTACAAATAGGTAAAAAAAAAGGGTTATTGACTGTATAGTCCGTACAGTCCGTACATACGCTGACGTGGTAGGCCGTACGACACGTGGAAGATAGGCATTCAGAAAGTTGGCAGGTGACTTGGCATGTTTGGTAGCGAATGGAATGACGACACATGATCCAGTCAATGGCCACCATGTGTCATCCATTTATTGGTTTAAAACTTATGTCGTTGGCCGGAGTCGACCCTGCGACCTCCGAGCAGGGTAAAAGACTTGGCAAAGAGCCACCAACCGGCGCACCACCAGTTGTTCCTTGTTATATATATGGTGCAATATGTATATATATATGTTTGTATATGTGTGTGGTTTGGGGCGCGACCGAGCCAGGGCTTAGCCCCAGCCCTTGGTCGCACGATATGTTACATATAACCCACAACTATATCATATGGACACGTGTGTGCGGTTGTGTTTGTTCCAACGGTTATATCAATGACCCACCATTTGTCCTTTGACCATTGGCTTATGTAACAGGAGCCTATGTTAATGCTAGCGCATGGATGCATGGGTCATACAACCTGGCCCTTGACGATTAGGGGCTAGGTGCGCCTGTAACTATCCTACAGTTTGCACGGTTCGCATGGTTTCATCCAGTGCTAGGTTTTTACGCTTAAATATGCACATGGGATAGGTTGAGCCAACAAAGGGTGTGTTTTGTAGATGTAGAGACAACAATCTTGAAGAGGGGACTTCCAAGAAGCCTATCTTCTTCATTTTTTGGCCAAACGAGGTGTTGAAAAAGCCCAACTAGGGGTTTTTGGACGTTTTGAAGCCATTGGAGCAGTCTATTTGGCATTTTGAGCATTGTAAAGCACATTTTGAGCATTTTGAGCAAATAATACAAATGATCCATTGGAAGTTGGACTAAGAGATGTAGCCTAAGAGAGTGGTGAACTCCTTTATCATTTGTTGTGTTATGTGTTTTCTATTCATTGATTATGCTGTTGTTTATATGCATCTTGAATGAGTAAATCCTATTAAAAATTGTGCTGCAAAGATAATCCATTTGAATTTTAACACATAAATTTTACTTGCAAATATTTTCAAGAATACAATTCTTCTTCATTTTTAGATCACTTGTTGAGTTCTCGGAAATCAACACAAAATCTCCATTTCCCGATCAATTTCTTTGGGACCACTACAAGTGGGGATACCCACTTACTTTCGAAGATGGGATAGATAAATATGACATTTAACAACTTTTAGATTTCCTCCTTGACTATGTCTTTGAGTGTTGGGTTCATCCTTTTCTAGGGTTGCCTAGCAGGTGTTACTTCCCCCTGAGTGTATATATGATGGATGCATGTGTCAGGGTGTATACCCTTCATGTCAGTGTATTCCCAGGAAAATGCTCCTGATTTTTCTTTAAGGATATCTACTAACTGTTTATGTTGGTCTGTATCTAGCCCGAAGTTTATATGTAAAAATTTCCCTGGACTAATCTCGTAGGGAATAGTATAAGACATGATAGACTCATCTATCTCAAAAATAAAAAATTTCAAAGACAAAATGGATGGATCCAATTTTTCTTGAAATTCTTCCCCAAACATGTACTCAAATTGGGGAAAAGACTGTGGAAAACCCACACATGTGATAGCAGAAATGAACTGGTTTAGCACATTTTCTATTGTGTGCTCCTGAAGTACCCATACATGGTCACTTGGCAATACGGGTTCTTCCCATTCCTTATTATCATATGGGAATTCAAGCCACCATAGATTCTCCATAATAGGTTGAGATGGAGGGTAAATGGTGAGCTTCTGGATAGAGAGACCATTTGAGATGGTCATTTCTCCTTCTCTACAGCCAATAAATGCATTGGCTGTGGCTAGCCAAGGTATTCCAAAAATAACGGGATGGCCTTTAGCAGGATCCTTTGAATGGATGACAAGGAAATCTATTGGGTACTCCCCTGAGGCTAAAGTAACCATGACATCATCTAAA
The DNA here is from genome assembly GCA_009831015.1 of Picea engelmannii. Classification (NCBI taxonomy): domain Eukaryota; kingdom Viridiplantae; phylum Streptophyta; class Pinopsida; order Pinales; family Pinaceae; genus Picea; species Picea engelmannii. The sequence goes on along the minus strand of ML814754.1, from coordinate 43,581 downwards.
ATCCCTTCAAGTATAACCCTAGTCTTATCTGCTAATTCCAAAATCGTTGGGGTAGGCTGAAGAAGAGGTTGTAATTGTAATTGTTCCAAGGTAGTAGCGGTCATAACATTGATGGATGCCCCTAGGCCTATGAGAGTGTTTCCGATGGAGACCTCCTTAATGGTTATGGTCACTACGGGATTTTTATGGATTCCCATACTTTTCTAGCTTTGGCTTCTCTGATATGTACTTAGAGAGTCCTCCTACCAAATGTACTATAGGGGGGTCCTTTTTCTTCCTACCTAGATTCTTAATACATAATTCTTTGACTACCTTACTATAGATTGGAATGTCATTAATGGATTGAAGCAGAGGAATCTTGACACAAATATTTTTCAATTCATTCAAAATGTCAAATTCCAGTCGGGTGGTAGGTTTCTCGATTACCAATTGGTTTGGATAAGGAGGGACTTTCGTAATTTGTGAAGGTTCATTTTGGGGAAGCTTGGGTTCTTGATTCTTTGGGATAATAACATCTTCCCACCTAGTTTCATCCATGGGTTGTTGGGTGGTTTCTTCTTCTTCTTCTTCCTGGATGACTACTGAAGGTCTCTGCCTATCTAGAACTTTTCCTGATCTTAGTTAAATTTCTTGTAATGGAACAGGAGTAATGACATATGTAGGGAAGGCCTTCATCTCAACATTGTTAAGAGGTTGAGGGGGCTTATTATTGGGGTTCAGCACTGGCTGTGCCGGTAATAGTGTTAGTGTCAAGGAGCTTTCATTTTGATATTGTAGGGGTTGTTGTTGTGGGATAGGAGGTAAAGGTGGTGGAAAGAATCCTGGAAGAAGTTATGGAGTGTTCGATGGGAACTAAGGATAAGAATGGTTGGACATAGGAATAGGTGGAGCTTGAGGGTTTCCTATATTGTGTCATGCTCTCAATCCTTGTAGACAAGGATGTTGGTACAAAGTAGACCAGTTTTTACAACCTGGTGGGTTCCACTATTGTTGTTGATAATAGGGTGGAACTTGGGATTGTAGATCTGGGTATGTGGGATGATTCCTAGGCTACCATGGCCTCCTAGGTGCATAAGAAGACTCCCCAGGATCTCCACTCCTATAGATGGCTAATAAAATGGGCAAGGATGAACATTTATTAGTTAAATGGTCTTCTTTGCAGAAGCCACAAACTGAAATGTCATCTAATGGGAATTCCCTTGAGGAATTCTTCCTTCTGCATCTTGGGAAATATATGCTCGTTGTTGCATTCTCCTCCTCCTATTTATTTTTGAGTTTAAGTGTGTCCAACTGGGAACCTATTCTTCTTAGGATGTCTATCTTGAATTTTTCTAGAAGGTTCCCTATCTCTGCTCTTGTAATACCACCTGAACTAACTGGTTTTAAGCTTCTATTGTAAGGGTCCTGAACATTCTTTCCTGTTTTGGCTCTACTCCTTGAGTAGTTTTTACACATTTCACATATTTCAAAAAATGGTTTATGAGAAATATCACATGATTCCATCAGGTTAAGCATCTCTAAATATTCTTATGAAATTACCTTAAGGAAAAGATCCTTAACTGCATCCTCTAGGAGGTCATGGTATTTTGACTTCTGGGAGATATAACCAAATATTTCCATATAGTCTTCAAGGGTCTCGTCTTCTAATTGTTGGACTTTAAAGATGTCATTATGAGACTCTTTGGTCTTGCAATAGTCTTGGTACTTCTTAAGAAATATGTCTTTCATGGATTCCCAAGAGCTAATACTAGATTGTCCCAACCCCATGAACCATCTGAATGTAGAGTCTTTGAGGGTGGCAGGAAAGAGTTTTAATTTTTTGGCATCTTGCACATAGTTGTAGCTCCTTCACAAGATGTCAAATTAAAATAGGAAGGTGTCTGGATCTTCACTGTTTTTACCATAAAAGGTAGGCAGTGCCGAGAGAGGAATATTCTTCATGTTGACATTTGGAGTGGTGTCTAAAATTAGAAATTTGAAGGTAGTTTTGGTTTGGTTTCCAGTTTCTTCTTCCTCCCCATGTATTACATTGTTATGGTCCTCCTGATCACCCATATTGGATTGGCTTCCAAAAAGAGAGTACCTAAGTGGTTTTATCTTTGAAGAGAAAAAAGTTTATCTTTGATGAAAACATATTCCTACTGATTGGATGTCTGGGAATCTACTCGAGCCGATTATCGATGCTAAATTTTCTATGTCAATTTGAGAGATAATCACATCGGCTAAGCTACCAAACAAAAGATTCACCTGTTCAGGGTCTATGATATCTTCAAATTTAAAACTTCCTAGTGGTGGTGTAAAAGAAAAAGCTATATTGTTTGGTTCTACGGAAGGCTCAAGTGGTCTTGCGTCTTGTCCCAATATGTTTGATACTTCAATTTCTTGATATATACTGCTCCCTGTGTTAGTCTTCTTAGAGATTATTTTAGCTCTTTGGATTGAGTTAGCTCCTATTTTTCGGTATCAGTCTATGGATTTTACAGGCAGAATGTTCCTTCCCCCAAAAAGATCGGAAGGAAACTTGGTTGAAAGGTCTGATTTAGATTTAATGTATCTACCTTGTGGGTCTCTAGGTCTATTCATGAAAGAAAACAAAAACAAAAAGGAAAAAGTACCATTGGGTTTGGGGGAGCCTGCAATAGCATATGCGCAGGTTCCTACCTCTCGTCTTAAAGTTCCCCTACCACCAATCTAATGCTAAGGTCTAGGAATGATCTATTTGCTAATGACTTCTTACCTTGAGACAACTCCTCGACAACAACACCAAAATGTTAGGTGATTTATATGTAATAAAAAAGACACTAAACTACCCTCAATTAAATTGTCAACTTGCAGTAAGTAAACTTAGAGGTGTAGCAAAATATATGCCAAAGGTAAAAGGATGGTAGGAGTATAATCTAATTAATGAAATAAAATATCTAAGACTAATCTATTCAAGAAAACCTATCTAATGAGCAAACCCTACTAAGCAACTTGAAACTAGGTAACCTAAGTACTTTTGGGCCAAGGAATAATGGATAGTTCCTAAGAAATCAAGTAAAAACCCTATTCAAAGAAAACTAGTTCATGAAAATAAGCAAAGGTAAACTACTAAGCATACTAAGCAAATGATGAAAGAAAACTACTTTTAACTTGACAACCTACATTCAATGAGAAACTACCCTATGAAAGCAATTAAATAAGCAAGTAAGAAAAAGCACCTATCTAACCTATTAAATCAAATAGACAAGTCAGCAAAGACACCTAACTAACCTACTAAAGTAAAAGACAAGTAATCAAAGACAACTACCTATCCTACGAAAGCAAAGGGACAAGTAAGCAAAGACTTCTCATTGAACAACTAGCTAGCCTAAGAAGCAAGTGGACTAAATGCTTGATGCAAAACTATTTCTAATGCATGAGATGAAATCCATTTTATTGAAAGCAATGAGSACTACCAACTAAATGCCTAATTTAYAATAAACAAAACTGCTCTTAAATCTATGGAAGCAAAAGACTAACTACCCTATAACAACAATAAAACTATATTCTAATCTATGAAAGCAAGAAACTATATTTAATCTATGAAACACTCAAATGTRATGTTGGTGGTTGTGTGAATTCCTTYGGTGGTGACAGATGATATCTCGATGACACTTGACAACAAAGGATAATTCCAACRGTATAAACTCAACACTAATCTCAATGGAAAAATGAAAGGTATGTATTAAACAATCCAATGAAAAATTATCCATGACAAAAGTAATGTTAAATACCCTACATATTCATGTATAAACCATTAACATCATAATGAGATCATCATTATATAACTAAGGAATTTAATTGCATTTTAATCTATGAAAGAAAATTGCATAAAGGAAAACTATGCTATGTCTATTCTAATCATTCAAGCTGTGATAAATTAAAAATATAAATTAAACTATGATATCAAGAAGTAAATTGACAACTACATTAACCAATAACGAAGAAAATTAAATCTATCTAAAACTGAAGTAAGCAAACTATAGCTAAGAATGGGAATTAAATCTATCCATCCATCAACATCCCTGTCAAAGAAACCCAAGTTATAACTCTATTCTATCTAATTAAAAACATGTTTTAAACTAGACTATAAAATCATAAAAGAAAGTATGATCTAACGTCTAACTGCACACAGGGTTAGTGTAGAAACTTGCAAGTTTGTTCCTAATCTACAAAACTAGTACATTCTAACACATATCATCATCTAACTTGCAAAATAAAAGCAAGACAATTAAGTTGCAACAAATTAATCAATTAGATAAAAAAACACACATGTATAGGAAATAAGAAAGAGTAGTTAAATTAAGAAATTGCATAAACAACAGAAATACAATCACCAGACTACTGGTGGGGCCCCAACACATCATGGCTACCTTCTACAAGCACACCATGAACTTCAACAGGCTAAATTCACCATGAAAACATGAAAACACAGTTCTGGCACAATTCTGACAATGTGAAATGTCAAAACAGAGTAAAAACGAATTTCTGGCAATTCTAATTCTTATGCTACTTGGTTCTTCTACTTAAAAATCATTTGACCACCTTAGTGGTATTTATAACATTTACAAACTAAGTGGTCAACCACAGGAGGGTCGAACCACCTCTAAATTCAGCAAAATACAATAAATGATGCCATAACTAACAAAACGGATCAAGCCAATAATCACCTTCTTTGTAGAACTGAAATCGACTTGTCTTGAGCTTAGTAGCTGGAGGGGGTGATGATAAACAAAACCCATGTGCTCAATTTGTCCATCATTGACCACCAATACCATAACTGCCACCTCGCCTTGTGTTTTTGTGCAATACTGGGTGCTGGAACGAGTGTTGGATTGGGTACCGTAACGAGTGTTGGAACGAGTGCCAGATCAAGTATCGAAACTAGAAACATGGTGCGTTTTTCCCTATAACAGAAGAAAAATACGAATTAACTCTTGGAAACCATAAAACATGATAAATTAAACTTGATTTAATCATAAAACATGAATTACACATACCTCATGCTGATTATACCATTTTATCATAAAATTCTTCAAAAAGCTCCTTCAAAATGTGAAAAAAATATATGTACATGTGAAAAAAATGTATAATAACCGTAATAAAAATGATCATATCTCGGTCCCAACAAGGGTTTTCTGGAACACATTCTAGTCTCTGTTTTTTGCAGCTTGTAGCTTAGGTTTCACCTTAGATTGGTTTTGTTCTATGAAATTTTCCTTGAATTGTTTTCTTTTTTCTGTCAAAGTAAGTTTTCGAGTCTTCAAGATCTTCCGGTTCTTAATACCAGTAGTCTCTACCAGTGTTTGATTGCTTGTTTTTTCATTTTGGAAGAGTTGCAGAGGTACATGCGGCCTGTATAAGGCCTACATGTGTGTACACGCGCTTTGACCTTACACAGCATGCGTGCACACGCTGGATGTTGAACTGTCAGCAATGTTCCTGTTGAGAAAATTATTGTTTAAGGAGAGATAGATATCCTTTTCCTTGTCAAGAGTTATACCTCTCAGGGTTCTTGGTCTTTGTCATAACAGTCGACAACTTAGGTCTGATCACAACAATAGCTTTCTTTTTCATTAAAAAGTTTTCCTCAAAATTTTTCTTTCATAGGGTTTTTAGACAAGCGTGAGAGTTTGCTTTCATCAGCTGGTGTGTTATTGTTAGTAACTCTTTGAGATCTGTGCTTAGGCCAAAAGTTTTCTTGGTCTTTACTTGTCGTCATTTTTCCTTTTTGCTTTACGAGCATTAAATAAAAAAAAAACTCTTTTATTTCTTGATTTGGTTAAGTAGTTGTTGGTTTGCATAAATAACCAGGAAAAGTTTTTCTTTCATAAGTTCTTGGTTGTTTACTTGGGACAATAAGTAGCTTGTAGTCGAGAGAAATACTGTTTTGATTTTGCTATTCAAAGATCTTAGAGAAAACTTTTTAGTTTGAAAATTTGATTAAGAATTGTGTCAAGAAGAAGTTATTTTGTTTCCATCTTTCTGTTTATCTTTTCTTTCATCTCTCAAAACATCACTAGTTACACTTTCACAAACTTTGACTTAAGACAATCCATAAAAAATTAATGATTAATTAAAATCAACTAGACTTTATGTTTGTAGGGTCCATCAACTAGTCTAGGCTAGAGCCTTGATTTAGGTTAGAGAGGAAACTCTTCAAGGCTGCAAAACATACATAAGAGTCTATGCTAGGGAGTGGTAAAAGTTTGGTATCATGAAATTTATCTGGGACAGCCCTCTAACATAGGGGATAAACACGAGGTCGTGTGAGGAAAGGTAGTAGAGATAACCCCTCCAAAGCCGGACCAATTAAAGTCGAGAACACATATAGAGGGCTTGTTTTGGGATTTCGTCGATTGCATTTGCCACAGAGCTTCATGGGTCTCAAATCCATTCAAGGTCCTCATTTTTCTTCCGGACCACTTGATTTTGATATGCTTGACAGGTTTCAGGCTTGATACCCTTCTCATTTTGGTTTACCTGACTGTCGATTGTACCCGCCTGGTGATTGTTCGTGCTCTGGAAACCTAGTTGCCTATCTTTCTTAAAGACATACACAGGTGACTGTGGAGGTATACTGCGGTACCTAGGATAGACATTGGGCCATGCTTTACAGAGTATACCCGAAGGGTGCTTCCGTTTTCAAGTTGCACTTGCACCGGTAAGTTGCTCTAGTGTTGGTTGTTGTAACTGTTCTTACAACTAGTTTAGTGTTTGCTTTTTTTTATCTTGTAGGGACTTTTTCTAGTGTGTGTTGTTTTTAAATGAATAGAAATACCTAGTGTGTATTTGATCTTCTTACACAATGGAGGATCATGAGCTCTGCTGGTCACAAAGGCTTCTGAGCCTGCAACTAGTTACACTGGAGCCACCCCTGCCACTGCTAAGGCGAAATCTAGACCAACAAGGGTATTTTGAAGTGACCGGGTCACAGGAAACTATGCTCAACCAAAATCCAAAGAAAAAAACCATTTCAGACCATGGAGTGGTAGCTCTTGGTCCATACGAAACTCCAAACACTGATCTTTTGACGCCCATCATCATACAGATTTATCCTTACGAGCACTAGACAGTGTCACACACAACAATGGAAACAAACACTGCCACTTCTTCTGGGAATTATCCTATTCCCACTACGACTGTCACCACAAAGGGTGTTCCACCTTCTAACCCATTGTTGCCAGTCCAAGACACCATGGTATCAACTGCCTCTACCTCGAGTAATGGTCTGATCCTGTCATTACTGGTGGCCACTGCTCCTTTAACATAGAGTGCGACAAGCCCTCTGTTCTCATACAGGATGCCTAGCTCAGGTACAAGCCCTATACTCTCTTACTCCACTTTAAAAACTTTAGGTTTGGGAGCAGGGGGCTCTAACACTCCTTTGCAAGGACCCATGGGGGGCACTTCAACTCCCTTTAATGCTTTCCCTTATGAGGGAGGTCATATACCTCCTCCATCCCCTTCTCTTAATGGTTCCCACCAGCAATCCATCGGGCCAAACGCACACCATAGTTCATTTGGAGAAGGGAGTCAAGGACCACCTTCTCATAATATGCTAGTAGGTTTGACACCATTGTCTTTGTTTGTTTCATTTGGTAACGACGATTTCTCGTTAGCTTCTTTTCCAGCTAGGGGCAACCTCGGTTACGAACAACCTAATATTATGCAGGGTATTATTCCAGCACAGGGGGAAAACCCAGGAACTTCTTCTGCATCAGGACCTTGGAATTCTTGGCAGGGATCAGTTCCATCGTTAGGAATGTCGATCGAGGGAAACTCTTTTCACAACCAATGGAACCCCAAGCAAGGTGCAGTACCTATGCCTAGAGGATCTATATGGGGCAACCCTTCCCAAAGTCCTCCAAATGTAATGCACACCCAACAATATACGTCCTATTTCAGGAATCAACCGATGATGTCTCCTCAAATGCAGAATCTGTATGCTGGTCATGGCCATGGTTTTTACCAAAACCCAGGCCAGCAACCCAAATTTTCCTGGCAACCTGGTGCCAGTCAAACTCCAAGCCCCTTTTTCCATGGTTATCACCAACAACCAAAACTACCTTTCCTGGCAACCTTGCATTTTCCAGACTTAACAAGGTTGTTGAATGACCCTATCTGTCATGATCCTCATTGGCCCCCTATGTCGATGAAGTTTCCTTTAGACATACCAAAGTTTGAAGCCAAGACAAACGAATATCTAGGAGATAATGTGACTACTTTTCACCTTTGGTGCTCATCTAATTCGTTGAAAGATGACTCCGTACAGTTGCAATTGTTTCAATGTACTCTCATTGGGAGTGCTGCGAAATGGTACATTGAGATCGAACGCTCAAGATACTCTTCCTTCGGTCAATTGGCAATGGCTTTCCTAAACCATTTCCAATTACCTGTGAGATACAATGTTGGCACATAATTGCTGGCCAATTTCGAACAGACAAAAGAGGACCATATCTTTGATCACATCTGAGAGTGGAGAAGCCAGTAGAGTTTGATTAAGGTGCCAGTCCCACTAGCATTCCTTCTTGAGTGGTTCCTTAAGTCTTTGGTCCCACAGTTATCCAAAGACATCGTAACATCGGGAGTTTTTTTCGAAGAAGATGCAATCATGAGAGCTCAACAACTTGAGTTGATCTATTCTCATTTTGGTCTACTGTAGGATATCTTTCCAGATGCACCACAATCAATACTTGATAAAACCAGACAGAGAGCTAGACCACATGCCGATGGTATTGTTGGTTCAGCACAAACAAATCTTGTTGAACAACTGACGAAACAATTGCAACAATTGTCTATCCATCATATAGTGGCCAACCAAACTATTGTTCCAGCTGCTCCCCCTACCCAAGCATCAAATGTACATAGTGTGCAATCAACAAATCCGAAGGCCACCCAAAAACCTGATGGAAATAAGAAACAATGTAAGAAGGTTAAGGGGGATAAGAAACCCAGTAATAATGATGGAGGGGGAAACACCAAAAAATGGAAGTCGAGGTATCCGTGTAATCTATGCACGTAATACCGCTCGACTCACCAATGCCCTCAGCTTGCAGAGGCCCAAAATTTATTATCACAACAACATCCTGTGGTATTAACAAACCCATTTCAACATGGCCAAAATATAACTCAAGCCTCTACAAGCGCAGAAGGGGGAAACCAAGGACCCCCTCAGTCTTCAAACAATCCTACATCCACGAATGTGTATATGATAAAAGGTGATTCCTATATATTGACTAGAGAACATGATTACAGCAGGCCAAGCACCTCTGAGAAAGGTAAATAAGTTGAAACCCCATCTCTTCCTCTCCATATCGAGAAGATGTTGGGAAAAACCATGACACGCATCCCAAAAGGTGTGTTTAACAAAGTTTCTCACAACCCAAATGCAAGGGCCACCCAGAACTACTCAGTGGTGGAGGATTTGTCTCAAACCCCTTGTGCAATGTCTTCTTTGGAATTCCTCCAAAGCTGCCCTTCCCAGAGAAAGGCTCTATTAGCCACTTTAGGATCTATCGAGACTTGTAATATGGGTACGATCATGCTTGATATGACCGAATTAAAACCTCATCTCCCTTACCACGTAGTGTTCTAGATAGTCATGGCTTACACCACGAAAACCTTTACTCAGAACATTTTCCACACAGTGGTTGATGAGGGTGCCTCAACATGCGTAATTTATTTGGCGTGTTGGAAGGCCATTGGCCAGCCCATTTTGTCTTCACACCTATGCTTCTTACCACTTTCGACGGTCATTCATTCTGACCACATGGCATTATCCCCTCTTTTCCCATGCAGTTAGGAGGGAAAACCGTGTGTATCAAGGTTGAAGTGGTTGACACATCTCTCCACTATAATATCTTGTTAGGGAGGAGTTGGACCTATGTTATGCAAGCAATAGTCGCTACCATTTCCCGGGTCTTTTTGTTTCCACACGAGGGCCAAATCGTGACCATTGATCAGTTTTTCTTCTCCCACCTTGACCCTTCATTGGGGGCCTCCACGGTCCCAATGATTGATAACCCTCAACCCAACATTGTTAACATACGGGTTGGTTTGTGCCCACCTTTCATGGGTACTTTTGATTACCCACCTCCTCAAGGCGATGTTAAGTTCATATCTGACCACCATAAAGTTGAGATTTTCCAAGTTTCAACATTTCAAACGACTTACTTCAACGAACTGTGGATTCTTCCTTCCCCATCGACCATGATGGAAGGGACAAGGCACCATGGTATGGCTAGCCCTTGTCCAAGATAGAAGTTGTGTACTCTTTAGTTCTACAAGCTTCCGTCGACCTTGATCCAACTCCCGCACAAGAGTTAGATCTGATTCTAGAGCCTATTTGGGCTCAAGGTTCCCTCACTGATAAAGATTCTTTAGACTTAGTCTTGCCCTCAGACGAAGCAATCATTGAAGCAATGACTAGTCTGGATAAACCCTGGGATTCTCTTGGTGGCACATAAATATGTTCATTGTATATCTCACTGATTTAAATGTCAATCCAGGATTTGTAATTGAAAGAGTCGTTACACCATATCTGTTGAGAACAAGTAACCTACCTAAGTATGTTTCATATAGGAAATAATTAATATCATAAAAATCCTATTTTTAAGATTTCTAAATACTCCAAAGTGTTCTCTGAACCTAGAAGAGAAAACTGATAATGAAACTTAAACAAACAGTCAATCAAAAAGATGTTGTCCCAAAGAAACAAGTCTGTTCATTTCAGGCGCTTGAATTGAAAAGATGAACTTTAAGAAGCTTGTTTTCTGTAGCAATTAAAATAATCAATTCCAACCATTCTTGAAACAAAATCCAACTTCAACCTCATGTAATTCAATCAAACCATCACAAGGGAAGTTCAGTATAACTGAAAGACTTTATTACAACACACGAAGATGAAATATAAAGTCTCCTGGTCCCTTGCGATACTAGGTCCACTACAATCGTAAACTCAAAATATTAGTCCTACACTTCAAATTATGAAATAGATATCTTCAAAATCTAAGAATAAAATGTCTATTCGATCTAACACTTTCTTATTCACACCAATCCTAAATGATTAATTCAATGCTCAATCTTGAAAATTAAATAAAGACCAATCACACACACACACGCTGTTGTAAACTATCCACAAAAACACACATAACGCATACAAGGAGGTTTACCTTAGTTGGGGTAGTGGGCCCTTGCCGAACCAACAAGGAACATATTAAGGAAATAACAGACTAAAACATTTCACTCACATCCAAGAATTGATAGAAAAGATCTTCTGTATTAATTCAGTTGGTAAATTGGATCAACAGTCTTTTACTTCATACATGACAATGATAAGTATTGTCTAGTTCTTACTGTATATTGCTTACATTCACTACTATATATCATCTATAAAACATTCCTTATATAAGGTAAGCTGATACTATCAATATATATGGATAAACATTAAACAGTTGGATAAATTTCACATTTAATATTTACATCGAATTTTTAGGAATTGACCCCATCCTCATGACATGAAGTGCATGAGTGATGGAGTCTCTTGCAACTAGAAAACTGACTCGGGTGCTTCTATCCAACTATCGTCTCAAAATATTCACCATTATTCAGGTCCAACTAGCGCATTCTGGAAATAGAGGTTCTAGTACTGGATTGCACACAGTCACGAGTCTAGTACCAGAATATAACAGAGCAGGTAGTGTCGGAATAACACACGTCTTGGTACTGGTACCGGATTAAAAATGTCTTGGATACCAGAATGTATTTCGTACCAGATTACACGATGTATGGTAGTACCAAATAGAATTCTCATAAATCAAATCATTATGACTATACAAAATAAAACACTTTCAATCGAATTAATTTAAGAAAGTTAAACAAGCATGCTTTAAATCATCAATTACCTCTTGTGGACATGACATAGCTATTAGGCATGTGTTTTGGGAGGGAGTAGTCCAGTATAGGTTTATAACAGAGGCAAAAAGTCTTAGATATAGGGTAAGATAAGGCATTATCTTATGTCAAAATAGAGACTCAACATTTCCCCCATGCTGAAGATGTTGCATGTCCTCATGCAATGTTATCAAAAATTGATACCCAAAAACTTTTTGCACAATTGGACCCTCCTTTGTCATTGCTCAAATTGCAAGATGTTAACACCAGAAGCTTCGCTCTTCAATTCCTTCTTGATCACCCTAGTGTAATGGATCAATCGCAATACCTTGTTAAGTTTGGTAGAGACATCAACATGCTTCTCTTTCAATTCCGCATTCTCTGCCTTGATATGCCTGTCCAAAATTTTGTATTCTTCAATTTCTTGCTTCAATCTCTCAATTTATGTTAATAATGTTTGTTCATTCATGGACTTTTCTGGGATTGGTGTGAGTACTTTCTTAGTCACCATCTCTTGAGCCTCTTTTTCTTTCCTCGGACTCCTCAGAGCCTTCATTATCATCTTTTGTCTACTTAGGGACTTTTCTGGACTCGGTGTGAGTGCTTCCTGAGTTACCACCTCTTTTCCTTTCCTCAAATCCATCAAAGTCTCTGTTACCAACCCTTCCATCTCACTTATTGTTACCAGTTCTTATGTTTCACTTATGGCAGCTCCCCAACCACTCTCTTTTTTTGGAGAACTTGGAATATCCATAGATTCTCTTTGAGAAGAAGGTATGTTTGCAGTTGTCGCCTGTTTGGCCATACTTTTGGTGGTCCTGCATATGGGTGGCGATGCTTTCTTACACTTGCTGACAGGGGTAGGAGTTTCTTCAAACAATTTCCTTTTCTTAGATTTACTGATAGGGGTAGGCCTAGACACATGTTCCTCCTGTGTTGACTTGACTTTATCTTGCGGGCTTGAGTTGTAAATTCTGGGGTTTCCTTCTGCTGGCAAACTCATATTCCTATCCTGGAAGATTGAGGAGTGGGCTCTAGAACTTGTGCCTCCTTTCCTTCTAGTTTCTTTCTATTTTTACATGTCACCTTAGCGGTCTCCTTCAGTTCACCAACTGAGTTTTGGGAAGGCCGAGTAACTTTAGAAATACTTTTCAATTCTTTAGAGGATTTCAGAAGGGGTTTTACAGCTGGCTCTATTAAAATCTCCTATTGATCTGTCTCCTCCTTCTTTTGTTTCTTATTCTGTGACCGTTGGTATTTAGGGCACAGGACTGATCTAGACGGTTTAGCTGGTGTAGAATTTTTCTTTCTTTGTAAATCGAAGTCAGGGGTCTTCTCTATTTGACTAGATGGTTCTAATGACATTTCCACAATTGTTTCAGGAACTCTATCTGATTGACCACCTGGTTCTGAGCCCTCTTTTCTTCTTTTACCCCTTTGAACCGAAGTAGGACTTACTCTTTGGAATTGAGTGGCTATCTTCTTTCTTGATATAACAGGTTCCCTTATGACAGACTTTTTTTCACTGATTTCTCAATGGGCTGAGATGAGTTGGGCATAACAATGTCTTCTTTACCTCCTGATGTCATTTTTTTGTCTTTCTTTGATTTTATGCTTGAGCCTTCACTGTGTCCCTGCCTCTGGTGGCTCGATCGACTTGGATTTTTCTTGAGTGAAACTCTGTTGGAGTAACTTCTTCCAAATACCCCCATGTGTTTTTAAAGCATGAACAAACAGAACTTTGAGTAATCCATGATGATGAAGGCTAGTCTCAGGTTTCTTGAAAACTGACCTCACCCCTCTTGCCATTTTATTTAAACTCATCCATAAAAGGTGGGGAAAATTAATCTGTGGTCCTCCCTCGAAATGTGATAAAAGATTTAAATGATAAATGAAGGTCATGACATACATTTGCTCATACGTGAAAAATTTCTGTAGACTTATAAGCATCGTCCAATATTCTTCTTTGATGTATCTTCGAGGGATGCCCTTGGTCCAATCGGGGTCGTGATGTTCTGGCTTGAGGAATTGTTGACATAGATTTTTGTCAACAATCACTCTCTTGAATTATTTTTCTCCAACCATCGGGAGACCCATAGCTTCTACTATAGTGGCCTCTATAATCGTTAACTTCACATCCCCAAGTTGCACATTTTCTCCATCATATGTCTGTGCAAAGAGGAGAGAAATTCCCTCATGATGGCCTTTAAATTTCTCCAAGAATGGTACCCCCCATTCCTGTTCATATTTTTTCTTACAAGCCTGATATTCTGTTGTTTCTCTGTATATTTGAAATATGGGCTCATGCCTGTCAACCCCCATGATAGCTTAAACAATTCTCTCGAGTGGATAAATCATGGACAGAGGGTCGAGGATTGAGTACCGAATGAGGGAGAAACATACAAGGGATACAAAGGCATAGGGTGTCTATAGATGGTGTGACAAAAATGGTAAATAACGCTCATCTGGATGGCAGAGCCATCCAGAGGAGTGTTTATGAATGGAAGTGTAGATTACAACAGTCATGTCGATACTCATGATGATATGGCGAGGTAGGTCAGATCTACTAACAATTTCTAGATTCGTGGGAAGCTTGGTGTCGGATGATATTCATGGAAGGATGTGATCGTTATGATTGGGACTCGTGTATATGAAATCGACTAGGATTATTACTCGATATGTTGTGATTCGTGGTTTGTGTCGTCTCATATAGTACGACAACAAATCATGGGGTTTATTTATTGGATAGATAGAGGGAGTATGAGTTCGATCCGATAAAATACATTGTGATTTTGCACTCTTGATATTTCGTAGGACACTTCCTCCTCACAGAGGTGAGGTCTAAGATTTCTACAGATATTTGTGACAAAACATGGGTGTTTCATGATCCAAGAGCAATCAGATGTTCTAAATGCATATTTAGTCTAATTCCTTTAGATAATACGAAAAAAAAAGTGTCGAATATGTATGTCCTCATACTAATAATTGGACAGTGACTTGGAAACATGATGAAAGTTACCCGTCATATTCTTACCAGTACCATATCATCTAAGTACCAGATCAACTGAAGGCTGAGTTGAAATTGGTATGGGATCATCTGAGTACCAGATCACCTGTGTGTAGAATTTGTAGTTGGTATGGGATCACCTAAGTACTAGATTACCTGAGTGTCGGATCACTTGTGTGTAAAATTGGTAATTAGTATTGGAATAGCACAGGGTCCCTTCTTTTATACTGGATAGGATCTGATACTGGATAGGCACAATGAGATGATTTGGTATAGGGGTGGACCTTCGTACATAGAGGTGATCATCGATGCGAGATAAAAACAAAAATGAACATTTTCTAGAGCTTAAAAATCTTGACACTGATGTCAGTGACAGTGATTTATAGGAATAGCTCGTGTCCTGTGGTCAAATTCATCTGAAAAACCATGTAGTTTCCCAAGTTTATAGAGGAATAATGCAGGAAATCTTTATAACAGGAGGGTACTCTGTAATGACCAATAACTGAGATGATAGAACTCCTTTTCCAAGGTGACCACACTTTTGCTGGCATTTCCTCTTTTATTACAATACAATAATAATCCTAACTACTACTTTTCTTTGGATTTTTATCGAGCCTAGATTAGTTAATGCTCGTCGGTAGTTTCAATTTTATAGAGTCTGAAAAACTTAAAGGAAACTCTCTATACTATCCCATGGATTTTTATCGAGCCCGGGCCAATTCCTACTCACCGGTATTTTCAATTTTAAAGAGTCTGAAAAACTTAAAGAAGACTCTCTATACTATCCTATGGATTTTTATTGAGCCCGGGATAGTTCCTGCTCGCCGGTATTTTCAATTTTAAAGAGTCTGAAAAACTTAAAGAAGACTCTCTCTGGTAGCTGTCCTCCTTATTTGTTTATCTACATGGGAACACCACCAATTTTTCTTTTCCTTTGTTAGTTAAAAATAAATAAAAACTTCATCTCTTGACACACCTATGTACAGAAAAGGAATTTATACAATTTGAACTTACTATGGTAGGTCATCAAGAGGGGGAACCCTCTTTCCTACCAGTTGCATCTTGGAAGTCTGACGAAAATTCTTGACAAAATCGTCCTTTGACAGAGGTTTGTGATAAACCTTCAGTCGATGTCCATTTACAACAAGGGAAGTCTGATTTTCATCAATAGTCTTTATCCTTACTGCACCATTTTCATAGACTATATCAACTTCATAGGGCCCCATCCATCTAGTAGACAGTTTGCAGTTAAAATTTTTGAATCTGCTATCATATAGGAGGGCCCAATCACCTGGCTGGAAGGACTTACTTTTAATGTACTTGTCATGCTATTTGGTCCTTTTCTCTTGTATCAGGGTGGTTCTTTGTAGAGCATCATGTCTTATCTCATCAAGCTCGTTCAATTGTAATAGCCTCTGTTTTTTAGCTTCATTCAAGTCCATTCCTAATTGCATGTAAGTTCTAAAGGTATTTACTTGAAACTCTATGGGCAATAGTACCTTCTTCCCATACACCAACTCATAAGGTGTATGACCTATTGTATTTCTCCAGGTTGTCTTGTAGGCCCACAAGGCCTCAAGCAACCTATCAGCCTAGTATTTGTGATGCAGTTGAATAGTCTTAGTGAGGATGGCCTATATCACTTTGTTGGTCGATTCCACTTGGCCATTGGCTTGGGGGTGATAGGGTGAAGACTTTTTGTGTCTGATATTGTATTGTTCGGTAAGATCCTTGACCAAATTTGAGGTGAATTGTGTCCCTTGGTCAGTGACTATTTCCCGAGGTACCCCAAAACGAGTGAAACTTTCCTCAAAGAGAAAGTCTACAACATATTGTTCATTAGATGAATACATGGCCTTGGCTTCTACCCATTTTGTTACATAGTCTATGAAAACTAATATGTACTTTTTTCTATGGGACATGAGATTGATAGGTCCTACAAAATATAAGGCCCATTTTTCAAAGGGTTCGATTACTACTTGGGCTTGGAGTGGCATTTCATCGACTGACACAGGTTTTCCCATTCTTTGGCAATCATCGAAGCTAGCCACGTATTTCTTTGCATCTTTAAAAATTGTTGGCCAATAATAGCTAGATTGTAGGATTTTGTAAGCTTTCCTTTTTTCAACAAAGTGGCCTCCACATGGGCCATCATGGAAAGCTCTAAAGATATCATGCATTTCATCTTCCCGAACATGTCTTCTGATTACCAAATCAGGTCCCGTTTGGTATAGGGTATCCTCATGCCACATATAATTGGCACTTAGCTGAATGATTCTTTGTTTTTCTCTGGTTGTCATACCCTGAGGTAGCTTGCCAGTTACCAAATAGTTGGCTATGTCTGCATACCAAGGGGTGAAAGTAGAAATGGAAAATAAATTCTCATCTGGAAAATCATCATCTACTAGAGTACTGTCACCTGTATGGATAAGCCTAGACAGGAAATTAGCAACCAAGTTATCTCTTCTAGGCCTATCTATGATAGTGATATTAAATTCTTGTAGTAACAAAAACCATCTAGTTACTGTATAATTTGTAATAGGTTTATTCATTAGAAATCTGATAGTTGAGTGGTCAATGTGCACAAAAACTTTGTATCCTGTTATATAGTGTCTAAACTTGTTGATGGCATGTACTACTGATAAAAATTATTTCTTTGTGATAGTATAGTTTTCTTCAGTAGGTAAGAGGTTCTTACTAATGAAGTATATAGAATAAGGAATATGCCCTTCCCTTTGTCCTAATATAGCTCCCAAAGCGGTATCTAAGGCATCTATACAGATATGGAAAGGAAGAGACCAGTTTGTACCTCTCAACGTAGGAGCACTTGAAAGTTTTGTTTTTAATATTTCAAAGGAGATTTGGCATTGCTCATACCAACAAAATTCAACATCTTTCATTAGTAGTTTGAAAAGGGGTGCAACTAGGTTTTTAAAATTTTGAATAAACCTCCTATAGTAGCCGACATGCCCTAAGAAACTTTTGATTTACTTTTGTGAACTAGGGATCTTAATTTGGGAAATAATGTCGATTTTGGCAGGGTCCACTCTTATTCTGGTACCAGAGATGTGGTGACCTAGAATGATTCCTTCAGTAAGAAGCATTCTCAATTTTTCGTGACTGAGTGAGATGTTGGTATCTTCACATATAACCAGTACCTTCTTCAAATTATCCAATTCCTATTGGAAATCATCCCCATATACCGTGAAGTCATCCATGTAGACTTCCACACAACCATTGGTCATATTGGAGAAAATAGCCAAGACAACCCTCTAAAAGGTAGCAGGGGTATTACATAACCCAAAGGGGAGAAACCTATAGGAATAGGTTCCCCAAGGATAGGTGAATGTGGTCTTATCTTGGTCTTCTGGTGAAATTTGTATTTGGTTGTAACCACTAAAATCGTCCAGGAAAGAAAAATACCTCTTCCCAGATAAAGTATCCAAGACCTGATCTATGAAGGGTAAAGGGAAGTAGTCCCTATAGGTGGCCTTGTTTAGTTCTCGAAAGTCCACAGAAATCCTCCATTTCCCATTTTTCTTTGGTACAATAACTAATGGGGAGACCCATTTTCTATCTGATATAGGTTAAATGAAATTGGATTGTAGGAGTTTTTGGAGTTATCCCTTTACTATATATTTCAAGGCTGGGTTCATTCTTCTCTGGGGATATTGTATAGGTCTGATCTGATCGTTAGTGTAAATATGATGCATACATGTATCTAGGTGGATCCCTTTCATGTCAGAGTAATCCCATGCAAATGCATCAAATTTCCCTTGAATCATTTGTACCATCTTTTGTTGTTGATCTATTTCTAGGTTGGCATTGATATACAGACTTTCCAGGACTAATTTCTATAGCTTGGACAACAGATTCCTTCCCTTCATCTACTTGTGAAAGAGTGGCTATTGTAGAAGTGGAAGGGTGCCAAATTTCTTGAAATTCAGGGCTAAAGATGTGTGTGTAGTTAGGGAAATATTGGGGATAGTCAATGCATGCCGAAGGAACCATGGGGATAGTGTACTTAGGATTTGTTCTTCAGAGTGTTCTTGTACTCCTTTTACTTGTTCAAGTGTCAAAAAGGGATAAGTATAGTCCTCCTCCCCATAAGGATTCTCCAACCAAAGAGGCACTTTAGTGGCTAGTTGGGTAGGGGGAAAAACGATAAGCTTATGACTTTGAGTGCCATTGGAAATTGTCATTTCTTCAGATCAACAACTGATGAATGTATCAGCAGTGGCCAACCAAGGTCGGCCGAGTACCACTGGGTGTCCTGGTTTGGGGGATTTGGGATGGATTACCAAGAAATCCACAGGGTATTCCCGAGAGGCCAATGTCACTGTTATATCATCTAAACATCGTGTTGGGGTGATGAATGATTTATCTGCAAGTTCTAGCAAAGTTTGTGTAGGTCTTAAGTGATCTAGTTGCAGTGTTTTCATAGTTTTTACTGACATCACATTTATTTCTACCCCTAGATCAATCAATGTGTTAGGTAAGGAAACACCATTGATTTCTATGGTTACCACTGAGTTCCCTGTATCACTATACTTGGAAGAAATTTCTGTTAAAAATTTGGATAACTGCCCTACCACTCGTATGATAGGAGGTTCCTTCCTCTTTCTCCCTGAATTTTTAATGCAAAGGTCCCTTACAATTTTAGCATATATAGGTATGTCTTTAATGCCCTATAGTAGTAGGATCTTTACACATATATTCCATAGTTTAGTCTCTAGATTATGTTCTAAAGGTTCTTCAATTTTCCTTACGAGCAACCTTTCTGGGTAAGGGGGATTCATTTCATCGGGTGTTTTTTCTACAAGGGAGTTGGGAGAAGGGATTTCTTGTGGTACTGGAGTGTTTCTTTTTTCTTTCAATGGATCAATCATCTGTTCTTCTCTTTGAACCATGTGGACATCTATTTTTTCTTCTTGGTTTGTGTGATTATGCACTTGTTCCTCTTGAATGACCATAGTGGGATTTGTTTTGTTTACAATCCTTCCTGATCTTAATTCAATTCCATTAAATGGAGCTGGAATTATTACATATGTAGGAAAGGTTTGYACTTCAACGTTTTGTATAGGTTGTGTCGGTCTGTTATTTGGGTTAGGGATAGGTTGTCCAGGAATAGGAGTAGGAYGAGGAGGGTTTTGGATGGGTGCAACTTGCATTGGTTTCTGTATATTTGCATTCATGGGTAGTGCAAGTGGTTGTTGTGGTTGTGGGGGTGGAATAAGAGCAGGGGGGTTAAATCCTGGGAGMAACTGTGAAATATTYRAAGGATATTGTGGATAGGTGGGAAAATTTGTTGGTTGAAAGGGGACATTTCCATATACAGGTCCTCTCCACCCCTGTTGCCAAGGTTGGGTTTGTGTCGACCACTGAGGATAAGACATGGGGGGTACCCATTGCTATTGGGGGTATTTTGTAATTGGGTCGGCAAACATGCTGGGATTTTGTTGTCTCCATGGTCTCCTAGGGGGGTAGGATGTCTCAAGTTCTCCTCCTCCCTTCAACATGGCCTTAAGTCCAGGAAGAGAAGGGAATTCATTATTAGGATGGTCCTCTGTGAAAATACCATAGATTTCAATAACATTGAAGGGGCATTCCTTTTCAGGGTGTTTCCTCCTACACTGATGATAGAAAATTGCTAACGTAGCATTTTCTTCCTCTTGTTTTCTTTTACTTTTCATGGTATCTAGTTTGGAACTGATGGTGTGTAGGATATATGTTTTAAATTTTTCCAATAGATTTCCTATTTCAATCCTCATGACACCTCCGGATGTGGGTTTAGCAATTTTGTTGATAGGGTCCCTTATAATTTTCCCCAATTTAGCTTGACTGTGAGAGTATCTTTTACAATACTCTGCTATGTATGCAAATGGATTTTGGAATATGTCCCCAGAACTCATGAGTTTTAACACTTCAATTCAATCATCCCCCACACCCTTTAGAAATACAGTCCTAACTATAGCTGTATCTAAGGAAAACTGCTTAGTCTTTTGGTAATTGTATAAGAACCTTTCTAGGTAGTCTTCTAAGCTTTCTTCTTCCGATTTTTGCATTTTGAATATATCATTCCTAGCGTCCCTAGGTTTGCAGTAATCTTCATATTTCTGGAGGAAGGTCTCCTTCATACCATCCCAAGACAAAATTGTGTGTTCCCCTAAGCTCATGAACCACCGCAGTGCCGAATCTTTTAGTGTGGCTAGGAAATTTTTTCATTTTTTAGCATTATTTGTGTAGTTATAGCTCCTACACAATACGTCAAATTCAAATAAAAATGAGTCAGGGTCTTCTGTCGACATACCTTAGAAATGAGGAAGTGAAGATAATGGAATGTTCTTCATAGAAACATATTTATCCATATCCAGTATGGGGAATCCAAATGTATCTGTTTCATTGGCTATGTTTCCATCTTCTTTTGCCATGTTTCCAAGCAATATGTAGGGAGGTGGTGAATTTTCTCCACTAAGTGATGGTTCCACCACTGGTTTACCTGGTATCTCTGGTTGTTCCAAGGTTTTGTGTGGCCTTCCAACAACATATGCAACCTCTTCTATTACCACCTCTACTTCTTTTCCAGTTTCTCCTCTGGATGGGGTCACCAATTCTTCCTCCCTTTCTTGTTTCCTTATGTCTTTAATCTAAACAGTGGCTTCAGATCTAGTGTCTTTTGTTGTTGTTGTAGTTTCTTCCTTTGAGCTCTCTCCTCTGAGAATTTTTTCTGCACGAGTTTTCGATGAATTAGTATAAGGGGGGGTTTTCTTTGTTGTTTGTTTTTCTAGTTTTTCTGAGATTTTAGGAGCAATAAATCTACCTTTATTATCCTTATACCTACTCATAAAAAAATGAAATAAATGAAAACGCATATTCCTAATTAGAGGTAGGAGGATGACCTGACTTTGGAGCAACCCCACCAAAGTGGATGCACAGGTTCTTACCTTTCTTCTTACCATATTCTCCCCACCCTCAGATTATCCTCAAATCCAATCCAATACTTCATAAAACCAAAAAATATGCTACCTATTACCATTTACAACTCCCCGACAACGACGCCAAAATGGTGGTGCATAAATATGTTCAATGTATATATCACACTCATTTAAATGTCAATCTAGGATTCATAATCGAAAGAGTCATTACACCATATGTGCCGAGAACAAGTAACCTACCTAAGTTTGTTGCATATAGGAAATATTTAATAACATAAAAATCCTATTTCTAAGATTTCTAAATACTCCAAAGTGTTCTCTGAACCTAGAAGAGAAAATTGATAATGAAACTTAAACAAACAGTCAATCAAAAAGATGTTGTTCCAGAGAAACAAGTATGTTCATTTCAGGTGCTTGAATTGAAAAGATGAACTTTAAGAAGCTTGTTTCCTATAGCAATTAAAACAATCAATTCCAATAATTCTCGAAACAAAATCCAACTTCAACCTCATGTAATTCAATCAAACCAGCACAAGGGAAGTTCAGTATAACTGAAAGACTTTATTACAACACATGAAGATGAAATATAAAATCTCCTAGTCCCTTGCGATACTAGGTTCACTACAATCGTAAACTCAAAATATCAGTCCCACACTTCAAATTATGAAATAGCTACCTTCAACATCTAAGAATGAAATTTCTATTCGATCTAACACTTGCTTATTCACACCAATAAAAAATGATTAATTCAATGCTCAATCTTGAAAATGAAATAAAGACCAATTACACACACACTGCTGTAAACTATCCACACAAACACATAGAACGTATACAAGGAGGTTTACCTTAGTTGGGGCTGTGGGCCCTTGCCAAACCAACAAGGAACCTCTTAAGGAAATATCAGACTAAAACGTTTCACTCACATCCAAGAATTGGCATAAAAGATCTTATGTATTAATTCAGCTAGTAAATTGGATCAACAGTCTTTTACTTCATACATGACAATGATAAGTATTGTTTGGTTCTTACCGTATATTGCTTACATTCACTACTATATATCATCTATACAACATTCCTTATATAAGGTAAATTGATACTATCAATATCTATGGATAAACATTAAACAATTTGAGAAATTTCACATTTAATATTTACATTGAATTTTAAGGAATCGATTCCATCCTCATCACACGAAGTGCATGAGCGATGGAGTCTCTTGCAAATGGAAAACTGACTCGGGCACTTCTATCCAACAATATTATCAAAATATTCACCATTATTCAGGTCTAACTGGTGCATTCTGGAAACATAGGTTTTGGTACTGGATTGCACACAGTCGCAAGTCTAGTACCATAATAGAATAGAGCAGGTAGTATCGAAATAACACACGTATTGGTACTAGTACCGGATTAAAACTATCTTGGGTACCAGAATAGATTTGTTACCTTATTACACGATGTCTGGTAGTACCGAATAGACTTCTCATAAATCAAATCATTAGGAATATACAAAATAAAACACTTTCAATTGAATTAATTTAAGAAAGTTAAACAAACATGCTTTAAATCATCAATTACCTCTTGTGGACATGACATAGCTATTAGGAATGTGTTTTGGGAGGGAGTATGCCAGTATAGATTTATAAAAAAGGAAAAAAGGCTTAGATATAGGGTAAGATAGGGCATTATCTTATGTCAAAATAGAGACTCAATAGATCTCCATCACAGATCTTACTTCCTCCCAGAGTTAAGTAGAATCGAAGGAGGGGAATTCACTTTGACTATGATTGGAGATAGGTCTCACCCTATCAATCCTTTGTCTACACATGTTGTTTATGCCGAAGGTAATATGGAAACCATTTTTGAAACCATACCCATAAATATCTCCAGAATCCCTAGCATTGTGGATAATGTTTTTGTCGGAGGCGACTATTCCCTCGAAGAAATTCGAATCTACATGGATTTATTTAAATAATTTCGTGACGTCTTTGCCTGGTCTTACGAGGAAACTCCAAGAATCGATCCAAAAATTGTCGAACACAAAATTGAAAATTATCCTGACGCTAGTCTGTTTCGGCAGAATCTTTTTCCGGTTAATTGATGGCGCGATTCGACGCTCCTACATACCCCGCAGGGTCTCTACGCCTGACCTCCCGGTCTTTAAGGATCATTCAAAGTCCAAGTGAGCTGAAGCAGATCTCTCGATTCCCCCATGGAATCTCTGATGTAAAACCTGATCCACATGTTCTTCTCACTGACACGGCCTTCTGCACATGACTGCACTCTTTTCCTGATCTGAATTTCAGGTTTTTGGGGTTTCATCTTTTCTGATATAAAGAGTTACTGTCCTCTTGAATCCCCGATCTCCGATGAGCTCTCTTCTATCCTTAGCACCTCCTGGCTATGCCCTCTAATCCATATGACCACTCTCCATAAGACCATATCCTTATATCCTCCTTTTGAGGTTTTTGGCTTCAAATTCCTGATGCGCTCCAATCCCCGTTAGCCCTCTAGGATAAGCTCTTGGTCCACGTGACCTTTATCTCACAAGACCGCAACCTTGTTCCCCATCGGGGTTTCAGACTTTTCAATGCCAAAATGCAATCATCCTCAGGATTCACGATCCCTCGAATCCCGATGTGCCTTTTACGTGTTAGCCTTCCTGGCTAGGCTTTGGCCCATATGACCGCTATCCCCGTGACCTCAGTCTTATCCCTCGTCGGGGATTTGGGGTTTCCAATGCCAAAATGCACTGGCTCATAGGATTCCTGATCCTCCAAATCCCGATAGGCTGATAGTTGCTCCCCCACAATGGAACTTCCCACTTTTCTGATATGCTGACAGTTGGCTCCCACTTATCGGGGTTTCGGACTTCGCGATTCCAAAATGCATAAACACTTTATCACCAGGATTCCTGATATTCCGATGACCCAAATGCCGATCAACAACTTCCTGGCAGGACTTTCCTTGATGGCTCTGATTTCTGCCATGCGTCCTCCTCTGATGGACGGTCCTAATTTCTCTGGTATTTCGAGACTTTTGATGTCCCAACTCTTTCGACCTCAAGAACTCCAATTTCCTGATGCCTAATATCCTGACTCTCTCCAGATTTCTGACACCTATCTCCCCAAATGGACGACTTAGATTATACCAGGGTTTTCAAAGTGGACTTACCCGATCTCCTGTCCACGGGAATGCCAATTTCCCGACTCTCGATGCCTCGATCTCCACCACATGTCCCCACCAGCGGACGGTCTAGATCTTCCCGACGTTTCAAGACTTGAAGTGTCTCAACTTTCTTGTCCTCGTGACTCCCGATTTCATGATGGCTGAAGTCTCGATGGTAAACCTCATGCAGCTCCTATCCAATCCAATGGCTGACAGAAAATTTGTTCAAGGTCTAACGGTTCAGATCCGTCCTCCTGCGCATTTACTCCAGAGGCTAAACTCTGAGCATCTTCTTCTGATCCAACAGCTGATGGGATTCTGTGTGAACACTCGATGGCCCACAATCTCCTTCTCCTGTGCATACTCCAGAAACTAAAATCCGAGCATATTCTCATGATCCAACGGTTGGCGGGTATCTATGGGAACATTCGACGGTCCCCAATATCGTGGGCTTGCACCTTGGAAACCCAATCGTAACCTCCTCACTTCTCCACCAAATCTGACGACTGACGGGATTCTTCTCCAGATCTGACAGTGCAGATCATTTCTTCCCATGCACTCCCTCTAATGCTCTCTAGACGTAAAAACCTAACGGTCCAGATCTTCCTACTCCATCAATTCGACGGCTGTTGTGCTCCTCTTGAGCTTGCACACTCCTTCTTCCCATACTTGGGAGAATATCTAGTTCTCAAAGGCCTCAACCTTTGTCCTCCTTCTCTCTGCGAACTCCTTTACCTTGAGCTTCACCGTGCATATAAAAATGCTAACTCCTACTAAGCTTTTACTCCCAAATACTCAAAGGATTCTTTGACTACTGCACTCCTTGCAGAGTCCTCACACGCACACATAGGTGCTATCTCTCTTGAGATTTACTGTACCTTCAACCTCCATAGAAACTCATCCTTGTTCCTTTCTCCCACAGATGGAGAAATATGGATGCCCTCCTGGCTATCCTTCTGCTCAAGCAACCTCTTGCTGAGCCTTTCAGGTTGTTCAGCAACCCTGTGAAGATCCCTTAGTGGATTCTTCTTCAACTCACAGAACTCAAAAGAGTTCTCTTCTCTTCTCTGTGCCTGTTTGCACACTTACTCGACGCCCTCCTAGTGGAGTATCTTCTCCATAGAACGTTCAACAGTTCTGTCTCCTTTCTCCTATTTTTATATGATCCCGCTCAATGCCCACCTGACAGAGCTCTCAGAATCCTTAGTGATTCTGGTACTTCTTCTTGAACTCACAGTAGAGTTCTTCCAACTATACCCTGTGCCTGTGATCAATTCCCACCTAGAAGAGCTCTACATAACTCAAAGCTAAGTTCTGTCTGCAACCGTGTCTCTCATACACAGCCTTTCCTCCAAGGTATTCAGTAACATTGAGGTCTTCTCCTGAGTTGTTGATTCCAGTCCCTGTGCCGCAGCATGTCTTTGTCTGAACCCGCAATGTTAAGAAATGCAACCTCTGTGCACGGCTATCAGAACCTGCAACGTTATGTCACAACCTCCTAGCGTGAAGCATCAAATACCTTCAACCCTGAAATCAAACACACTCCTGCAAATACACAACTACAGTATACATATACATCATAAAATAACACTCACAGACATTCACATAACACAGAATACATGCACTTAAAGCTGCTCTTTGTATTAAAATGGAAAATGCATGTATTTACAAGGTGTTATCGAGCTCTCTCTAGATATTCTCTTCTCTACCTTGAATAACTACTAAAATGAGATATGAAAATCTCTTTTACCCGAGGGGCTCTTCTAGCACTTCCCTCCAATCTACCTACCCTATTCAATTACATAGAATGGGTTGTCTAGTCCAGAATCGGATCTAGATCTCAGCCATACAAAACATTAAATGCCTATCTTATCTATAGCCTATGCAAAGGCATGGCTTCTATGGCTCGACATCCTAGACATTAAATTACATTCAATTCAAATTTTTAATGAGGACTGCGCCTCTCTTTTCATCTTTGAATGCATGCACTTGACGTGGCTGGCTAGCTGGCTGGCTAACGTGGAGAGATGCTCCTGCATCAAACTCCTCAGCTGCAAAATCATGA
Organism: Picea engelmannii; assembly: GCA_009831015.1. Lineage (NCBI taxonomy): Eukaryota > Viridiplantae > Streptophyta > Pinopsida > Pinales > Pinaceae > Picea > Picea engelmannii. The sequence goes on along the minus strand of ML814754.1, from coordinate 16,491 downwards.
GCTCCTACTCATGAGCTTCCCCTCTCAGCTGTTGGAAATCCTCCTGGATCCCAAGCAAATATCTGGAGCTTCCCATCTGCTCTGTTCTGCTGCTACTGCTGCTTCTATGCTGTTGTTGTTGTTGCTTCTCTTTTTCTCAACCTCTCCTTGCTTTTTGTTTCTACTGATTGGATCATCAGCTCTATGATCTCTTCTATCACCTCGTCCAACTACTCTAGAGGCTGGCTCTGTTTTTGTAGTATCCTCAGCTGCAATTGTTTTTGGCACATGAGTAGATCATCATGATCTCCCATGCCTTCTTCATCAGTTTCCAAATTCACCTGTTGGATGTGCATGCCCTGCACTTTCACCCTCTCTTCCAGGGTTTCAATCTATTCCCACATATCAGCAAAGAAAATGATGTCTGCTTCTTCTTCTTCTTCTTCTGCAAACTCCCAGGTTGCAGTCTTTTTAGTATCCTGGCTGAAAATATTGAGCCATTCCTCAGAATGCTCATCATCCTCTCCTACTTCTTCTACTGTCAGCTTCAGTGCTATAGCTTCTTCAGCTTCTTGGCTGAATAGGTTGAGACACTCCTCAGAATTCTCATTTTCTTCTTCTTCTTGGGCAGCTTCCAAAGTCTTCTCCAATTCCCCTTTTTTCCTGACAGTCACAACTGACTGTTCTGCTGCTGTTGCTGCACCTACAACACAGATTTCTGCCTCCTCCTGGGAAAGTGGTAGGAATATCTGAATTCCCCCAATCATCAGAAGATCCCTGATATCCTCCTCTTCTGTCAGCTACACATGCTGCTCCAAATTCATTTCCGAGCTCACCTACTCTGTCAACTCCTCAGGTTGATCCCAACTCACCTCTGAGTTTATGAAACCCACAGATAGTCTCATCTGCTCATCCTTGCCCACCTGGAAATAAGGGATGCTTTTGCTGCCCTCCTGGCAGACTATGAGATCAACCGATCCCATCTTCATCAGCACTCCTTGCTGAATTGAACTCACCTCTGAGTCCATGAGAGTTTCAGACAGTCTCGAATGCTCATCTCTGCCCACCTGGAAATATGAAATGTCTCCACTGCCCTCCTGGCAGTCCATGGAATCAAATAATTCCATCTCTATTTCCTTGCCCACCTGGAAAAATAGAAACCTTTCACTTCCCTTATGGAAGCTTATGAGATCCCATAGTGACCTCAATCGATTTCCCTCCTAGAAATGTGAAATTCCTCGACTGTCCTCATGACAGTCTCTGAGATCCCGCAGTGATCTCATGTCATTGCCCACCTGGCAATATGGAATTTCCTCTATGCCCTCTTGGAAATGCTTGATATCTTCAAATGATCCCATTTCATTTTCTTCATCATCAAGACCTCTCCCAGTCTCCGATTCACACACCTGAACCATTTCTTCTTCTGGTCCATTGAGGTTTCCAGCACGCCTCAACCATCTTCTTAACAGCCTCCACTTCCCTCTGACCATCAACTCATTGACTGGCCATTTTTCTTTCGGCTTCCTCATCGGCCATTCACACATCCATCTAGACCTCCTATCCTGCCACATCCACAGTTCAATCTTCTCTATGTCTGCCTTTAATTCATAGAGGTCTTTATCCATATCTCTATCCATTTCTGCAAGATTTTCTGCCTTTCTCTTCCTCCCAGCATGCCTATGGCCTTCAGTAACCATGGTGTTGTCTTTGTTTTCTTTCCTAGAAAACTTGTTGTTGTCACTCCGCACTAAGAGTTCTACCAGCTTCATCTTCCTACAGTCTCCCTGACTGTCTTCTTGATTGCTGCCTACCTGCAAACAATCACCACAGAGTCTCCAACGCTCTGTCTTCTCCCTCTGCTTGAAATATACAAACAGAGTTCTAGCTCTGATACCACTTGGTGTGTATCAGAGTGCTCTTTACCTCTTCCTGCCTCTTCCTGCCTAAGATATACAGACAAGAAATAATCTCTGATACCACTTGATGGTGCGATTCGACGCTCCTACATACCCCGCAGGGTCTCTGCGCCTGACCTCCCAGTCTTTAAGGATAGTTCAAAGTCCAAGTGAGCCGAAGCGACTCTCTCGATTCCCCCATGGAATATCTGATGAAAAACCTGATCCAAAGGTCCTTCTCACTGACATGGCCTTCTGCACATGACCGCACTCTTTTCCTGATTTGAATTTCAGGTTTTCAGGGTTTCGTCTTTTCTGATATCAAGAGTTACTATCCTCTTGAATCCCCGATCTCCGATGAGCTCTCTTTCAGACTTAGACCCTCCTGGCTATGCCCTCTGATCCATATGACCGCTCTCCATAAGACCACAACCTTATATCCTCCTTTCAGGGTTTTTGGCTTCAAATTCCCGATGCGCTCCAATCCCCATTAGCCCTCCAGGCTAAGCTCTTGGTCCACGTGACCTTTATCTCACAAGACCGTAGCCTTGTCCCCCATCGGGGTTTCATAATTTTTAATGAAAAAATGCAATCGTCCTCAGGATTCACGATCCCTCAAATCCAGACGTGTCCTTTATGCATTAGCCCTCCTAGCTAGGCTCTGGCCCATATGACCGCTATCCTTGTGACCTCAGTCTTATCCCTCGTCGGGGATTCGGGGTTTCCAATGCCAAAATTCACTGGCTCATGGGATTCTCGATCCTCCAAATCCCGATAGGCTGACAATTGTTCCCCCAAAATGGTGCTTCCCACTTCTCTAATATGCTGACAGCTGGCTCCCACTTATTGGGGTTCCGGACTTGGTGATTCCAAAATGCATAAACACTTTATCACTAGGATCCCCGATATCCTGATGACCCAAACGCCAATCAACCACTTCCTGGTGGGACTTTCCCCGATGGCCCCAATTTCTGCCACGCATCCTCCTCTGATGGACAGTCCTGATTTCTCTGAGATTTTGAGACTTGTGATGTCCCAACTCTTTCGACCTCAGGAAATCCGATTTCCCGATGCCTAATATCCTGACTCTCTCTGGATTTCTGACACCTGTCTCCCCAAATGAACGACTCAGATTATACCAAGGTTTTCAAAGTGGACTTACCCGATATCCTATCCACAGGGATGTCGATTTCCTAACTCTCGATTCCTCGATCTCTGCCACGTGTCCCCACCAATGGATGGTCTAGATCTTCCCGGCGCTTCGATACTTGAAGTGTCTCGACTTTCTTGTCCTCGTGACTCCCGATTTCACGATGGATGAAGTACCAATGGTAAACCTCGTGCATCTCCTGTCCAATTCGATGGTTGATGGGAAATTTGTTCAAGGTATGACGGTTCAGATCCATCCTCCTGCGCGTTTACTCTAGAGGATAAACTCTGAGCATCTTCTCCCGATCCAACGAATGACGGGATTATGTGTGAACATTCGATGGTCCACAATCTCCTTCTCCTGTGCATACTCCAGAGACTAAACTCCGAGTATCTTCTCCCAATCCAATGGTTGATGAGTATCTATGGGAACATCCAAAGGTCCCCAATCTCCTGGGCTTGCACCTTGGAAACCCATTCGTAACCTCCTCGCTTCTCCACCAAATCTTACAGCTGATGGGATTTTTCTCCAGATCTAACGGTGCAGATCGTTTCTTCCCACACGCTCCCTATGATGCTCTCTAGACGTAAAAACCCAACGGTCCAGATCTTCCTCCTCCACCGATCCGACGACTGTTGTGCTCCTCCTAAGCTTGCACACTCCTTCTTCCCAGACTTGGGAGAATCTCCAGTTCTCAAAGGCCTCAACCTTTTTCCTCCTTCTCTCTGCGAACTCCTTTACCTTGAGCTTCACCGTGCGTATAAAAATGCTAACTCCTCCTGAGCTTTTACTCCCAAATCCTCAAGGGATTCTTTGACTACTGTACTCCTTACAGAGTCCTCACATGCACACACAGGTGCTATCTCTCTTGATCTTTCCTGTAGCTTCGAACTCCACAGAAACTCGTCCTAGTTCCTTTCTCCCACAGATGGAGAAATATGGATGCCCTCCTGGCTATCCTTCTGCTCCAGCAACCTCTTGTTGAGCCTTTCAGGGTGTTCAACAACTCTGTGAAGATCCCTCAGTGGATTCTTCTTCAACTCATAGAAATCAAAAGAGTTCTCTTCTCTTCTCTATGCCTATCTGCACACTTACTCGACACCCTCCTAACGAAGTATCTTCTCCACAAAATGTTAAATAGTTCTGTCTCCTTTCTCCTATGCTTCTATGTTCCCGCTCAATGCCCACCTGACAGAGCTCTCAGAATCCTCAGTGATTCTGGTACTTCTTCTTGAACTCACAATAGAGTTCTTCCAACTGCACCTTGTGCTTGTGCTCAATGCCCACCTGACATAGCACTACAGAACTCGAAGCTAAGTTATGTCTGCAACTGTGTCTCTCATACAGAACCTTGCCTCCAAGGTATCCAGTAACCTTGAGGTCTTCTCCTAATTTGTTTATTCCAATCCCTGTGCCGCAACACATCTTTGTCTAAACCCGCAGTGTTCAGAAATGCAACCTCTGTGCACGGCTATCAGAACCCACAACGCTCTGTCACACCCTCCTGGTGTGAAGTCTCGAAGACCTTCAACCCTGAAATAAAACACACTCCTGCAAATTCACAACTACAGTATACATCTATAGCATAAAAGAACACTCACAGACATTCACATAACACAAAATACATGCAGGAAAAACTTCTCTTTGTATTAATATGGAAAATGCCTATATTTACAAGGTGTTCTCGATCGCTCTCTATCTCTTCTCTTCTCTACCTTGACTAACTACTAAAATGAGATATGAAAATCTCTTTTACCTGAGGGACTCTTCAACGGTTCCTTCATTATATTTTGTTTCGCAAGACCACCATCATTGTCGTCGTGAATCTATTTCAATACGTATTAATACGATGAATCATTGGTGGAAAGATTAGTAGATGGATAGTTTTCCTCTAGGAATTTGACTTAGATTTTTTTTCAGTGAAATCCAAAAAGTCTTTGGTCTTTGCAGAACTCATCTCGGAACTTCCTGTCGAATCCGGTGATGTTATGCCTGAAGAGTCACCTATTAGAGGAGATATATTTTTTATCGCATCTTTAGATCCCTGGTATGGAGATATACTTGTCTATATCCATACTTTGAAGTTCCCTGCCCCTTCTTCTTATGATGAGCATCACCATATACGCCATCAGGCTAAGAACTATCTCATACTCGAAGACAAGTTGTATCGCCGAGGTGTAGATTTCATCCTGCGTCGATGTCTCACTCATGAAGAAGCATTTATCATGCTGAACGATTACCATACTAGAGCATGTGGCAGTCATTTTTATGGGTTGGAAACAACCCAAAAGATTTTACGAGCCGGTTACTTCTAGTCGACATTAATCAAATATTGTATCGAATCGGTCAAGAAGTGCCACTTGTGTCAGATCTTCTCTTGGAAAATTAGGGCACATTCCACTCCCATGTTTCCTATCATCACAGTTGGTCCCTTCACCAAGTGGGAGATTGATTACACTACATGCAACCCTCCTTCAGCAAGGGGGCACTATTATATCATTATAGCTATTGACTACTTCATGAAGTGGGTCGAAGTTGTGCCAATGTTTAAAGATGATGGAGAGACTACAGCTCTCTTTTTGTTTAACCAGATTATAGCAAGGTTCGACATCCCAAGAGAGATTGTAACTGACCATGGTAGTCACTTTCATAACACAATGATCACCGAGTTAACATAAAATCTTGGGTTGAGGCAAGAAAACTCGTCACCCTACTACCCTCAAGCAAATGGTCAGGTGGAATTTGTAAATAAATCTCTTAAAACCATTCTACAATGAACAATCAATTTGGCCAAGTCAAATTGGCATTTGATGTTATACTTGGGATTATGGGCCTAATGAACGTCTGTTAAGACTACAACTAGTTTTTGACCTTTTCAACTCGTTTACGGGTTGGAAGCAGTCTTGCCTATCGAGTGTCATATCCCATCTCTAAAGTTGGCAGTATAGTTATTTCCCGACACTTCACCACTTGAAGATCATTTATTATACCTCGAGAAACTCAATGAGAAGCGTCGTGATGTGGCCTTGGTCAATGAGGCTCACAAAAAAAATTTAAGTGTCAATATGATCGGTCCATTCATCCTCGGATTTTCTCTGAAGGCGAACTTGTCCTAGTCTACAATCAAGACAAGGACCCCCTAGGGGCAGGCAAGTTTAAACCCATGTGGTTCAGACCTTTCATTGTAAAAGAGGTTCTGAAAAAAGGAGCTTATCATCTAGTAGATTTTGAGGGAAATGCATTGGCAGAGAATAGAAATGGGATCTACCTCAAGTAGTATTACTCATAGGTAGGTCACCTTGGGTAATTTTTTGTAACATATGTATAGTTCCTGTACATTTGTGTTTTAGTTTTACCCCCTTTTTGGTTTTATGGACGTGTCGTTTTGATGTCGTCTTTTTCATTGTAGCAGATGTCAAGTGAATCAAAGGTGTTTGTTGGGTCTGTGGACGACGCTAGCCGACACACTCGGAGGCTTTCTTCCACTGCTTGGGTAATATACAAACCTCAAGGCCAGTTGTTATCTTCAGGATGTATCTGTTTAGGTGCCACCACAAGCAATGTTGTCGAATACAACATAGCTCTAGAGTTGCTATGTGACGCTTTGTCACATGGTATTTCCCGCCTTCGAGTATATTTAGACACTCATCTAGTTGTGTCTCATTTAAATGGAGTTTATTGCGTTTATGATCCTACTCTACACCAACGGTTCCTTAGGGTACGTCTCTTAGAATGAAGCTTTGATTACATTATGTATATCCATGTTCCTAGGAGATTGAATCAAGTTACAGATGCCCTAGCTAATCATGTATTATATTGGCATATTTCACACATGTAAAGAAAAATACACACACACATGTAAAATACATTTGTAAACTATATGTATTCCATAAAACACTGAAAAAAACATAAAAATCCATATATAATATAAAAAACATTAGAGTACATAGGTGGGCACAAGTGCCTAAAAAATACGACCAGTAACGAGTCATAAAGCTTATGGCCTCAAAAAATATACAAGTAGTTCCCTCGGCACGTGAAAAGTCCAACCTAACTAAGGACGGGGCCTGTGGGCCCTGTTGTAATGATCAACGACATTTTCCAAATGCCGAAAAATTTGGACCCATGTCCTTGGTGCCCCCACTACGTGAGGCTGCATAGATGGTGGCAGATCCTCAATCTTTTCCATGGGGACTGTGCGAGTGAGAGAGGTAAAAATTTTCTCTACTCGTCTCAGAACTCTCTCAACCTCATTGGCTAGAAGCTCTCTTGTTGTTGCTGGTCCCCCTGCAGCAGCGGGTGCGGCCTCTGGCCAAGGATGTCACTTGTTCCTTGCATAATCCACTAGTCGCACTGGCCCCACATCTGCACATAATAGACACATATCTGTCAAATGCTCTGGTATAAAAAAAAATGATATATATAAAAAAAACTAAAAATAAATCTTACCCATCACTCCTCGCTCCTCGCTGGGAGGTACCGATATCTCAGGATCCCTTGAGAAGTCAATCCTAGCATAGGGGTAATCCTCTATGATCGGGATCTATCGTGACAACCAGGAAAAAAATTTGTCATCAAAGGCCTCAATGGTCCTTCCCCCCCCCCTGTCGTGGCAGCAACACCGCCCATATGCATACCATGGAAAGAGAGGATTGGTGCCCTTGTACCACCTCTTGAGGGATGAAACTAGGCACTCTTTCAAAGAACAAAGAGCAAAGAATCATTCCAATCCCAAAGTTTCTCTGATTTTGCATCCAATAATATGTTAGTTGCCTCTTCATACAATCTAGTAATGTGGTGCTCCATTCAAAAATTTGTGCATTTAAGCACTGAACTGCACAATTCATTTGTTCATGGGAAGCCTGATGCAAATCTGCAAACCCAGTAATCTGCCCTATGAGAAACACTATCACTTGCAGTGATAAGTCTGAGATCTTTCTTATTGGTACTTGCGACCTCGTTCTATCTGTATCCACCTCACAATGGAGTCCGATCAACTCTAATATGTTGTGAGGTCTGGAGGGAAAAGTACAAAAATTGATTGGTTCCCCTCTCTTGGAGAGGCTAGTCAGAAAGTATATACTGTCTGTCATTGGAACCAACGACTGCCCCTCTAGCATAAAGGCCTTTGCGTCAGGATGCCAATAATCAACCAAGGCATTCAATAGCCTAGGTTGTGCTCGCATGAAAGAACATAGAAATTTTTTTAACAACTCACATTGCATTAATGTAGCAACATCATTAGGGTCCTCCCCAAACAACACACTAATATCCTCATGCTCTCTTTCCATCTAGTGAACATACATCCTGCAAAAAACCCAGTTCAGGAGGGTTAACTCTTGTTTTCTTTTAATTTTTTACATTAAATGAAGGGTCCACACGGGTTGTAATGCTGACAGTAGCATGTACATGTGTGCATCTTTTCCTCTTCCCATGTGTACACTCAGGATGTCATAAGACAATCCGCGTGGACTTAGGGATGACCTTTTAAAAGGTCAACACCCCTCCAAAATATGAATTTAAATGCATAAAGAAATAATTAAATTGCAAGAAGGGGTAGTAATTACTTACTTGATCCAATAGGAAGGTCATTCCATCCACTGAATCTCCCGGAATCAACTCTCTTAACGAAGGGGTGTTTTTGGCTCCACAATCAATTCTTAGTTAACAATGGTGATAATGAACCGCCAACTTCTATTTATAGACTTTTTGGCCTCTTTTTGTCATTTTTTAGACCCTTTTGTCATTTTTTCTAAACCAAAATCATTTAACATGGTTCAGGAGTTTTCTTTGGATTGTCACGAGAAGTGTTACTTTGGGCATTTGGAAACTTTTTGGAGATTTGGGTCATTTTGAAAGTCCTTTGTTAAAAAGTCATTTTTTCAATTCGTTGCATTTAATTTAGGATTCCACCTCTACTTCCTGCATCTTGTTTTCTTTTCTTCTTTGCCATAGGATTGATCCCACCGAATTGCAACACGAAACCATCATTATTTCTTTAGAAGTGACGTAATGTAGTGGTAGAGCCTACCCCAACATGGATGCCCTAGGTAGATCCTGGTTTCATTTTGGTGTCCATGTTGTCACTAATGACTATTGGATCGGGAGTCCTTATTAGTTTTTTCTAATTACCAGTTTGAGCCTCATTTGCATGATTCCTTATCACTCTTGAACTCACCCTCGAGACTCCCAAAACATAACGGGTCTTCTTTTAAGCCCTTTTCAGACCCTCTAAACATGAAAATATTGTCGAGTGATCTTGTGGCCTTTCACGCTCGCTAAACTGGAATTTGAAGTCACGTCTGTCCTATGGTAGTTTACCCCTTTTTCAGTCCAGATGGTCAACTGTATGAACAAAGGTATACTTTAGGGGCCTCGGTTCTCTAGAAGAGTATTCTCAGGTATAATTTTACCCCTTTTTTGGGCTTGAGGGACTAAATATATGAAAAAGAGAACCCCCATGGAGTCCATAGTTAAAGCTCTTTTTAGACTCCCTAAAATTGAAAAGATCATCGAGTGACCTTGTTCCTTCACACTCGTTAAAATTGTCCAGAAGAACATCCCATACAGAGTCCATAGTTAAGCTTTTTTTAGACTCCTTAAAAATGAAAATATTTCCGAGTGATCCTATCTTTATCACACTTGTTAAAATGGTTTTGAATAGACATCTTTTTGGTGCTAATTTTCCCCTTTTTCGAACCAACTAGACTACTTTCGAAAAAGGTACCATAGTGGAATCACCTTTTACGTTTTTTCAGACTCTCTAAACATGAATAATGACCTAGCTTACCTTCCCTGGGCTCGTTAAAATTACATCAAAGGATGTTACCATTGTGTGTCTTATTAATCGCATTTGCATACCCGCGTCTTTGGCCTAATGTTGGCTCCATGTTTCTCTCAACTTAACCATCTAAAGCATGCCTTATATGCAAGCCCTGTAGCACTTTACCTTTGATTCTTGACACCTTTGGCCCCAGGAAGGATTTTTCTAAGTGTCTTTGCTCTGAACATCAGTCTTGTCCTTGCACCTAGAACTAGTATGTTTGCGACACTTTTTCCTTCTTTGTAAGGTAGCATTCTTTTATTCTTTTTTATTGAAAAAGACAAAAAAAAAAATGAATATACCACAAAAAGAGGAAGGGAAAAGTATTTTCTTTTTATTGGAAGCACAATGAGTCACCCTTGGACAAAGCACATCCTTCCGTTTGTTAGTCAAGCTATGGGATTTAATATGACCTTAGGAAGTTGTTCTCTCTACATAGAGTTGTGTCCTCCTCCATTTGGTTATTCTTCCAAACATATGGAGAGTTTGCGTTGACTCTTGCATCATGAACTTATGTCAATGCCATGCTACCTGAGTCTCATCATTTGTAGTGCTATTTTCCAAGGGAAGTTTTACCAAGCCTGAGTTAGCCCCTCTACAGTTTGTCTCTTTCCCTCATGCCCGACCATTCCAAAAGTCTAATCAAGTCTTTGTTCGAAATCAATGAAGCCTTCAGTCTAATCATCAATATCCTCTAGTCTATTCCCGACGAGCCGTCAAAGACCTTTGGGTAGTGAATTCGTACACTCCTATTACATTCCTACCCGAGTTTTGAATATTTTGAAGTTGTTTCTCGAGATCTGAAGACCTTATCTCCAACCATCAAGCCTTATCAGCTTGTAGAAGATGGATACTATACATGTATATATTTTTTGATTTCGATATGTAGCTCCACTATGTATTGCTCACGGATACACTTTATATAGTTATATGACATGGATCAAGAATGTATTTGATTGGTAGCCATGATTTTATTTCATCCCGAGCATGGGTATGCCCGCCTCGGTGAGACAATTTTTATTTGGCAGATGGCACCTCTCGATTTATGGTCTGTAGGCTCACTTGTTTGGAATGTTGGTGAAGATTGATAATTTATTTTGGTCATCAGAGGCTCTTCTGAACTCACACGTTAGGGGGCATCTGTTATAACCCTAATTTTCACCAGACATGCTTACCTAGCATCAATCCATCTCAGATTCCTTCTTTGCCAAAACACTACTGAAAAACTCTTCTTAAAAATACGTTTTTAAAAAGGCCCATGTTGGCATAGGGGTAGACCCAGAGTTCAACATTATAACAATGCACCAAAAAATCCCTAAATATTGACCCTTTCGGCAACACCTGCGAAGTAGATGAAGTCTCACCACAGGTAGAGGAAGGGGTGGTTGTAGGAATCAGATGTCAGCAACCTTAGCTAGGACACAAAACTGTGATTCTAACACTTAACAGAGCACTTAGCAGTTAATCTTCATCAATATTCAGTCTTATTATACTTCACAGATAACATAGAGCATCACAACATTCTCTTAGATCTAAGATCTTTCATCACTTAGTAATAGTAAACAGATCAGATCCTATAGATCAACACTAATCATATTCACATATATCAGAGCTAACATTCATTCATAGCTCATAAGCACAAAGCATAAATACATCTATCTAAACACATCAAAGAACTTAGCAAAGGAAGAGACAAGCATATCAAGTCGAGGCACAAAGAAAAACACACAGATTTACCGTGGTTCACCCCCACCCTGGGGCTACATCCACAAAGTCTTCTTTTTTATTAATGTCTTCAATCGGTTACAGCACAAAGCCTCCAAACCTTACTGTGCACGGGATAGAAGATCTACGCAGCTTGCTAGATCCTTCTCCCTTGCCTTACAACACAAATCCTTCTACAGTCTCTCACACGGATTTGCACTCAGCTTTGCAAGTCTTACACAAAATGCACAAATCTATACAATACTTGATCAAATAGATCCAACTCTTAGCACTTTAGTCAACTTTCACCAAGCAATCACCAAGTTCACCAAGCAACAACTTCTACTATTTATTACATTTCCTATCTATTTATAAATTACAAAAGTGGGCCTAACCATGGGTGAACCCATGGGCCAACATCCCTTCCCAATTACATTAACCCAAAACCCTAAAAGGACCCAAAAATGGGTCTAGCTTCCATGATTTTTGCTTCGCATTGTGCTCCATCTTTGACAAGCTGTCGAAGTCCCAAAAATGGTCAAATATGACCAAGTGTTCCTCAAAACTTGGTCAAGGGCCAACATGCCCCTAACACTCACCTGTGACTTATCCCGAGTCACTCAGGTTTGGGTAAATTTTCCTTAAAGTTCTCAAGCTTGGCTCGAGCTTCTTCAACTTGTCTTTGTGCTACTGCTTCTTTCTCAAAAAACTCCTAAACAACCTCTTCGCTGATAGGTACTTCCAGTTGTTTCTCGACTGTAGAAACTACTTGTTCAAGTAGTGTTCCTTGGCATTCAATTTATTCAAACAATAGGTAGGTTGCCTCCTGGCTTGGCTAGAGTTTCTGGGTGACTTCCATCACTCTGTTCTGTGTGGTAAGAACTAGTTGTTGGGTAGTGCATTGTTCCTGGGATATCTTCATCCTCTCGATGGGTGACAGGAGCTTGAGATATGCATGTACTGTATCGGCTTACTGCTTTGCTTCCTCGAGTTGGGACTCCAATTTCTTCAACTCTGGGTCTTCAGATAGTTGTTCATATATATGTGCACTTATGCTACTTAGTTGTTTACATTCTGTAGCAAGTGTTTTAATCCTCTTGACTGCGTTATGAGCATTCAATTCTCGTTGGTCGTGCACTTCTTACAGAGTCTATGGTATGGTCTGAAGCTCTAATTCCACAACTCTTTATTGAAGTTGCTGAATAACTTCAGCCAGCTTCGTCACTTGGCACTCTATGGGCTCTTCAGCTTTCTTCTCTAAGTCAGTCACAAAACAAAATGCTTTGTTGACTGCTTCTTCAATTCCTATCTACTTTGCAAATAGCTTCTCTTTTTCTTTTTGGATCTTCGCCCTGTCTTCTTCAATTTTTTCTTGGAGAGCATTATTCTCTTATTGTGCGGTTCGACGTTGTTTAGTAAGTTCCTCTTGTGCTTTATTTAGGGCCTGGGTGGCCTACGCTTTTTCTTCCTGAGCATGTCAAAGGCGTACTTCAATTGTATTAGCAATCTTGCAGACCTGAACTGATTCATCTCCCGCTTCTGTTGTTCCTTCTGACAGAGGTGCAGTAGAGGTTGCTTAGATAGACTGGAGTGCTTGTTGTACTCCCTGGAGTGTGATCTCAATCTGGCTATACATTTGTTCCTACTTCAACTCCTACTTCTCTATGATTTCCTTTGAAGCATAATTGACCACTACAACAATGAAATCAAAATCATCCAATGTGAGGGCAGTTCGCATCTTGGTTACAGGGGTTCTTGGTTTCTTTCTAGAGGAATATTTCAGAGGTGAGACCTTCCTTTTCTTCGATGAGTCTTCTTCATCCTGAGGCAGTGGTACTTTGAATCTCTAGGTTTCTGTACCTTCTTCATCATCACCTTATTCATCTGGTGTAATGGAAGCCGTCCTTACAGATAGGATGTCAACATCCTGGAATTCTTCAGTCTTCTTCATTGACTTTGCTTTCTTTGTCTTATTGGGCCCAGGCGTATCCTGTGCAATTCCCGAGATATCGATGTTGGACATTTATGTAGGGTCTACTAGAACAAGGAGGTCCTCCAACCATTCTTTGGTGATCTCTTCCAGGTCTTCTTTTGTCAGCTTATAATAGGACTGAAGCTATTCCTGGTTCTCATCAGTGCATGGGGTTAGGTATATAAAGTGGTAGTTCGCGCTAAACTTTATCATAGGTTGGAATATCTGTAAAGTGTTTGGGGTTATGCATGGTTCACTCCTTATGGTTGCTTTCAATTGATTATAGTACATGTGGAAAATGACATTTGATTGCCATTTATTGCTCATGTCGTTTGAGTACCATAATGTACTGAACTTCGCGTCTAGTGGATCAAAGGGGTCCAAGTCCAAGAAGGTTTCACCTTCCGATAGCTCCCATTCAACAAAAGTGATCAGTATTAGGAGCCAGCTAAAATGGAATCCATGCCCCTGATCTTGGCCTTCTCTGCAGTCAATCTCTAGTTGATTCACCAAGTACTTCACCCAGTTCATCTGTAGTCCCTCGGTGCACTTTCCTGTGAGGTCAACTACAAAGCCATATACTTGTGTTGGTCAATTCTTGCGTACCAACTTCTATGCGATCAATTGGCATGCGAGGCACACTATGTCACTTTCAATGTAAGATACCTTGTAGCCTCTCACACCTTTCTCAACATCACCATAGGCTTCTTTGATCTTCTGCACAAGAGTGCGGTATGCGGTCTTTCCAGAATAGTACTCATGAGGATCAGGGCCCTGCATGCTAATCCCAATGATCCTATTGATCAATGTCAGATCAAAAATTATGCGATGATCTAACCATAGGTATCCTCCATGGTAACTGGCTAGCAATAGTTTTACACAAGCATTCACCTCTTGGTGTCTGCCGAAGTGCGGTACTTTCATAACATTGAGCAAAGTAGACTGCGTGAGGTTCATCATCCATTGTTGAGGGATGAGCTTCGAATTCTTTCCCTTAGTTCTCATCAAGTAATTATATGGGGTGAGCATGATTTAATCTTTACGGTCCCCCAGGTTGAAGTCACCAAAATTCAACACTGTAACCTTGTCTTGATCTGCGCGGTAGGTGCACACTCCTTTCGGTAGGTATGCAGTGACTAGGGTGTATTCAAAGTCTCTAGGGACACTGTCCCTATTAATCTCACCACTCAGAGGGGGTATGTAAGCTGGTAGGATGGATTGCACTAACTTTGCGTTGGCTATGTCATCCTTATGCTTAGTTCGTCTTTCTGTGCCGGCTCAAGATGTTCCTACTCGAGCAGTCGACGGGGAGGCTTGCAGTCCTCCCGTCGATGATGCTTGGACTCGGGTGGACATTCTTCTTTCCAACATGGTTCTCTCAGTCATTAACTTAAGAAGGACCTTTGTGATGGAGTCCTCAAGTTCGGTTAGTTCGTCGGACATACGCACTTGGGAAAGATAATAGGGGTAATGATGATCTCAAAATGATGCACTAGGATGAATAATATTCTTGCAATGATAAGTGTAGACAATCACTAGTTCTGCGGGCTTTGATTTCTCAGTTGGAAAAAGTGTTCTTCAGGAACAGCATGGCGAGCTAAATAGGAAATTCGTCAACAATCTTCTTGCAACGGGTATGAATATTTCATGAATGTTGATCCATTCGTTATGGCATGGTCTAATGGTCTGGTAGTGATATTTTAATTATTTTATGCCCATTTAGGGTGGAAGTCGAATGGGTCTATCGGTCCAACGACTATATTTATTAGCCATGACGAAGTGCCATATGTCGCTTGTTCTGGTATCCTGACGAAGCTCAATTCCTGTGATTTTTCTTTCTGTGAATTTCCCTGTGGAATCTTCTATAATTTTTTTATCTTGTCTCTCTTCTTACTTAGCTTCCTAGCCTTCTTCCAATGAGCTTCATCTTGGTCATCCTTTTTTCATTTTGATCCTTATCCTCTCTCGACATAGTCACTTCGTGATGCTGAGATTATTTCTTCAGATCCAAGGGTAATATACCTTCATCATATGGATTAGGTGTTCCGGTCTTCTTTGGTTTCTCTAATGCACTTATAGCTTCGACATCTAATTCCCTAGTGTTTAATAGCTTATATCTGTTCTCTTGTTCTTCCATCAAGTAGGCGATCTTTCTAGTCATAAATTCCATGAGTTCTTGCTTCTTTTGTTCTAGGTCTTCCTCTTCTTATTTTCTTTGGATTTGGTCTATTTCAATCCAGATCTTGCCTAACAAAGATGAAAATGGGGAATAGTCCTTAATAAATTTAATAACTTCATGGGTACTCATAGATATTCGGGTAATCTTTCCACATAGGGTTACCATTTTTCCTTAAACAATCCTATTTTTCCTAGTGAAGGAACCATATCAGGCCTTCCTAGGGTTTCCAAAGTACTTTCTGTCATAATGTTCATCTGTGTTCCCTCATCTAGAGCACAATCGATGTCGAAGTCTCCTATTCTTACTTCGATTTTATCCTTTTCTTTGAAGATCTCTGAAAAACTGGCATCTTTATGTTCATCTAGGGTTTCTTTAATTTTTTAGGAACATAATCTCTAATTCTTTTTGGGGTTCTTCTATAATATTAGTCTCTTGATCTCCTTCAGGGTTTTCTTTCTCTCTATTCATATTTTCAAGTCTATCAATCATTCTAGGGAAATCCAGTACTTCATGGTCCATAGCCTTACAATATAGGCAACTAGGGTTTCACTTTATCCAACTCTTATCACTTTAGCCAACTTGCACTAAGCAATCACCAAGTGCACTAAGCAACAACTTCTACTATTTCTTACATTACCTATCTATTTATACATTACAAAAGTGGGCCTAAGTGTGCATGAACCCATGGGCCGACACCCCTTCCCCTTTACATTAACCCAAAACCCTAAAAGGACCCAAAAAGGGGTCTAGCTTCCACGATTTCTGCTTCACGTTGCGCTCCATCTTTGA